>KZ505809.1:445622-456189 GCA_002844005.1 Limosa lapponica baueri
TCTTGGCCACAAGGGCACATTGCTGGCTCATTGTCAACTTGTGTCCACCAGGACTCCCAGGTCTTTCTCCTCAGAGCTGCTCTCCATCAGGTCAGCCCCCAACCTGTGATGATCTGCGTGCTCTTCCCCATGACTCAGGAGGTCCCCCAGTTTGGAGATACCCCCTCCTACAAACCACTTCACCTCCAGCCCCATGGGGCAAGTTGCAGATCTGCCTGGAAAAATGACTGGTTTTATTATGATACTGAACAAAAACATTCCCCCCTCCTCACCCCGCTGTCAATATTGCTTATCCAAGCCACAGGTAAGCCCTGTGGTACTGTGGTGTTATTCACCTGGTATTAAAGATCTGCTGCCCTAATGGTTTAGTTGTGCTTAAATAGCACGGAGCAGGGTGCAGCACAGGCTGGATTAATGCCTCTGCGTGCTACATCCACTCCCCAGGGTCGTGTGTCTCTGCCCTCAGGAAAAGCTGTGTTTTGGAGGACTTCATCTATCCAACAAATTGAAAACTCAGGTGAGAAGCCATCCACGGGACACGCAGGTGTTTGAGGCAGCAAGATGTATCTGAGATACCTGCATGGCAAAGGAGAGAAGACCCAAAGGCAGCCACTTGTGGTGTAACATAAATAACACTTACAGATAAAGATGGGTACTGAGAGGCACTGGTTGTGCTGTACAGAAGTAACCAAATTACGCGGCAAGATAATATTGTTCTAACACTCCATCTGAGGTTTAAGCCATGACTCAAATACTCATCTTCCCTTTCTTTACGTCTTCCTTTCTGTACTTCCAGTTGCTGCAACTGCTTTCTCCTCCTCATTAACTCTGACACCTTCAAGCTGTTAGGAGCTGAGCCATGGGAAGAGCACACCGACTGCAGTGTTTGGCCGGGGGAAAAGAAACAGAACAACCCCACAAGCTAATGCAAACCAGCTATTGGCAACCTCCATGCCCACAGACCAGTAAAACACTCAACGAGGGCTGGGTGAGGACCCTTCTGCTCTCACAGAGAAGAGACTGTGCTTTGAGAGAGATGCAAATCTCAGTAATTCACTCTGCCTCTGAAGTTTTTTTGCTGGAATTTTAATTATTATATAATTACAGGGGAACGTTCATATGGGTTTGCCCTGGTTGTTGTCTTCACATTAGGGACCTGCTGCTGGTGACACCTGGGTAACACAGGGCACCCGGGACAGTCATCCTTGCTCGTGCCGGTGGCAAAGCAGCATTGGTAAAAGCTGTGGGCAACTACACTGACGGTAGGGAGAAACCTGTGGGATGCTAAAGCTTTCTTTTTTCTGGCTCACACGTCATGGCATAGCCTAAAATATTGGTAAGCTTTTAATACCTCCATCAATTCACCAGCAAACACCGGCATTTGCCGGGGCAATGCCTGTGAGAACGAGCTGGCCAAGCAAAGAGGAAGGGACATTTCTGCTTAGTTCTTGACCAGCTTTAGCTCTGCAGCGTGGAATAGATGGCAAAAGTGAAATGTAAAAGCAGTCACTTAAAAACATAGACTGAAACAGTGGCCGTTTCTGCTGCAGGCTGGGTCCGGCTGCTGAAACGCACTGCTGTTTCCAGCCAGAGTCAGAAAATTCCCTCCTCCGATTTGCTTCACCATCGGTCTGTTTTGACAGCACTTTAACAAGGTTTAGCAAGCAATCGCATTCAGGAGTCTTTTATTCAGTACCAGAGTTAATATTTTGGACTCTAATTATTCAACAAATCATTGCCTCCTTGAGCAACACATAATTCTGGCCAAAGCAGGGACTGCAGGCTCACCCTTCCTTCAGAAACAACAGTTCGGGGAGGAGTTACAGTCCAGTCCTGAGCATCCACACTTTTATTACCCAAAGCATCCCCTGTTAAAACAAGATGATAGCTTTTGATACCTATTAATCAGATTTAAAATGTCTTTCCAGGGGATTATTTCCTCCCTGTATCCCGACTGCCCGGTGAGCGTGCAGATAACTGCGATCGGGTCCTGCTGCTCATCCTCCTTCGTCTGATGCCATTTTAAATTTGTTTATTCCCACCAAGATCACCCTACGCCTCCTCAGCACGACCCCGAGACCACGGGGGTGGTGGGGAGGCATCTCCAGCATCTCCCCTCCCAAGCAAAGCGGCGCTGGGAGCGCAATCCACCGGCGGAGGGATTAGAAATGGGCTGCAAAGCAAAAGCACCCTTCGGTGCGCGGCTTGAAATCCAAATGGGTTGAAGGGGATCAAACACGAGCCCCGTGTGCTAGTTGTTTGCTGGCTGAAATAAAAAGAGATGGTAGCTTTGAGTCCAGCTGGATGGAGGCAACTGTGCAAGCAATCAGCAGACAGCTTCCTCTCCAGTAAATCCTTTATCCCTCTCCGCAGTGTGCTGATCACAGCAAAAAAGCCCACAGATTAAATCATTAAAAATAGCCTGTACAACTGATGGATGCTCCAGGGAAAGGGGAAGGGTTTTTGCTAGCCACGCCATGGGTAAACCAGCTCCAGGACCGTCAAAAGCTTTTCCTGCCTGCCACCATTCCCTCCCCATCCTTTGCCACATATCATATATAATTTAATGATATTTCTGCTCCTACATAGCCTTAATGTTGTGTAAGACTTGACGTCCAGTTGTGATTTAGCCCATTTACTTTGTTTTTTCCAGTCTCTGTGTCTACATCTTCCTGAAATGACCTGATCTCTGGGAAAGGACTTTTCCTGCTTCTGTATTTGGAAACCATTGGCCAACCACAGTCTTAATAAAGCAAAAGTCAAACAGTAGCAATAACATTGGATACCAAAGAGCATTGGCAGGGAAATGGAAAAGGGCAATCTAAAAATATCACTTATGAAAGAGAAGGACTGAGCATTACGACTTCTGAAAACAAGGTCTCGTTATTCATCTGATGAAAAAGCAGGAGGCAGAAGATACGACATTGCCTTAAAGCACCCTGAGAACTTCCAAAAACATTACTGCCTTGATATTTTGCTAAGCACAGACAGCAATAGCTGGCCTCTTCACGAAGCATTTAACATGGGACCAGAGAGAAATCTTCTTCTCCACCTTCCCCAAGCGACAGGACAGCATCTATCCTGGCCCTGTCTCCCTTTTGGGGGAGAAACCCTCCTCCTGCTCTGCAACAAGGCATGTGGTTCAAACACTCGTGTCGGACAGCTGAAAACATGATGGTGAGACAGGTGAAAACTACATGACGGTCCCTCTGGACCCCATGGTCCACAGCCAGGTCACCTCCGTCCCCCCGTGCTGCCCACAGAGGCCAAACCCTCCACCCTCCCACCCAAGGGCTGAAGGGTAGATGGTGGTACAGCAGGAGATAACGGTAGGAAAAAGGGATAATAGTTAAAAGAAAGAAGGTTTTCAGGAAGGGCTGGGGAGGTGGAGAAGACGAGTGAAGGAAGGGAAGGGATGTCACATGAGCAAAAAGGCACAGGAAGGAGCAGCAGAAAGCAAACAGGAGGGAACCTTTCAGATACCACAAGAGCCACTGCGGGGTGGTGCAGGTCCTCCTCATCACTTGAGAGCCTTTTTGGGGTGTCTGCTTTGTGAGTCAACGTGGGAAGACCTTGTAGGCTCGCTAAAGAAAACTAGTTGGCACATGCCAAAACCACTTTGCATAGCAAAGTGACACGTGGCGAGTGGGGACGAGCAGAGGACTCCCTTCAATACAAGACCACTGCTCTGAACCAGACTTCACACAATCAGAATCACAGAATGATATGGGGTTGGAAGGGACCTCTGGAGATCATCTAGTCCAACCCCCTGCCAAAGCAGGGCCACCCACAGCAGGTCCCACAGGAACGTGTCCAGGCGGGTTTGGAATGTCTCCAGAGAAGGAGACTCCACCACCTCCCTGGGCACCCTCTTCCAGGGCTCTGCCACCCTCACAGGAAAGAAGTTCCTCCTCATGTTTAGGTGGAACTTCTTACATTCAAGTTTGTGCCCATTTCCTCTTGTCCTGTCCCTGGGCACCACTGAAAAAAGACTGGCCCCATCCTCCTGGCACCCACCCTTTAAGTATTTATAAGCATTGATCAGATCCCCCTTCAGTCTTCTCCAGACTAAAAAGACCCAAGTCCCTCAGCCTCTCCTCAGAAGAGAGATGCTCCAGGCCTCTCATCATCTTTGTAGCCCTCTGCTGTACCCTCTCCAGCAGTTCCCTGTCCTTCTGGAACTGGGGAGCCCAGAACTGGACACAGTGCTCCCCTCTACTTTGATGTAGACAGAGCCACTGGCAATAGAGAGGGCATAAAGTCTGCTCAAGTACAGCTGCTTATTGGCAGAATAAAAGAGCAAAAAAGCTAATTATAAGGAATATTTCTGCAGAAGGAAAGAGGGATATAAAGAAATTAAGGCAACATTTGTTGCCATGGGTTTTCTGCCTTCTCTACTGACCTGCACACAAGGACTAGGAAAAAAGAACCAGCTCCAGAGCGCACATAAAGAAGTTGCAGTTTCTCTCTTTGCTTAATTTTTTTCCTCTGGGAGATTAATCCTCCCAAAACGGGGGGTGGGCTAACCCCCTTTTCTGCAGCAGCCACGGGGAGTTTTGCAGCTCTCTTTCTGCAAGACATCAAGAGGCACTAGTGCCATCTGAACATGCTGATGGCTCCCTTACCATCCCTGAATCCTAGAAAACCCACCAGCCTGCCTGGAGAAGACCCCAATTCCTCACTTGAAAGTACCAGCACATCAACACACAGGAAAATTAATTCACACTTGTCCTGAGTCTCCAAATCTTGCTCCTTCTACCATCCAGTCTAGGTGGCAAGAACATTTTGCCTGAGTGGAGGTAGATGTTCATTTCCTTTGGCTGACGGTGGATATTATGTGATTCACAAGAAGTTATTTTCCAAGCCGTTAAATACATAATGAAGAAAATAATACTGTATTTCATTAGATAAACTTGTGGGTTTTCAATGCCTGCTGCAAGGGACAGTTTGGGGAAAAAAAAAATGTTTCCGATGCATTTACTGCAGTCGCTAAGGGGCGTAAAGCTACAATGGGCTCTGATTAGTACATACATCAAATAAAATCCCTTGCTGATATCCAGAAGCATCACTCCATCATTACAGATCGTTTCGACTTTGATGAAAAACGCTGCTAACTTAAAACCCACTGTGGTAGCAGGCATCTCAGCTGTACTGAAGCACTTTAGTGATCAGAAATCATGTTTAAAAACTGAATATTTAAGAGTCTTTTTTTCTTACTATAATAACATTTATTAATTATTTTAAAATTTCTCCAGTCCCCAGCCAGCGGAGATTTTTCATAATTCACATAACACTTGACATTGCATCCCAAAGGCAAGCAGTAATTGAGGTTAAAATACCCTGAAAACTGCCTACCCTGGAAAGTTTCCTCATCTTCTTTGGAGGTAACTAAATGTCACTGCTGCTGTTCAGGATCTGTTTTTATTTTTATAGCTGTGGGAGCCAGCGGTGAGCTCAGCTGTTAGTAAAAAAGAAAAGAGTGAGCTGACAAGCACGGAGGTACAAGGCACGAAACAAAGCTGGACTTGGTTGTTTGCAGCTGGTAAGGAGAGGGTGCGAAGGAGCAAGGGCAAAGGAGAAGGTGGCCATCACAGGGAAAACCACACTTAGATAAACCTTAGGACAACTTAAATTCGGGAGAGGTAAAGTTAGGAGAGACTGTGGCAGACACGATGCAGATAAGCCCATGAGCCTCGGCGTGCAGCAGCATCCACCCAAATTTCAAGATGGAAGAGGGAGGAGGTAGACGCTAAAGAAGAATCCACTCTCCTAATCCATAGGGGAAGCATTTTACAGCTCATTTCCAACAACTCAAGCCGTTCAGCCTATACCGCCAAGTACGCTGGAGCAGTTCCAGGTACCTATTTCTCCCATAATAAATGGGAGCTTGAACTTACTATTCAACAGAGAGAGGGCATCACAGCTCCTTTAAGTGCTCCAACAACCAGATCCAACAAATTGGCAAACCTTACTGAAACAGTAATTTCTTCTTGCCTGTACTCTGAAATCTGTTATCGTCCTTTTTTTTTTTTTGTATTAACATTAAATGATGCCTACTGTTACACATTTAACTGCCTGTAACAGCTGTGTCTCAAGTACCTTCACAGCACATATTTCTTCCGACTCAGGGAATTGTAATGTGTTTATGCCCCAACATTTCAATTCTGAGGGACGCGGAGCGAGCTGGACGGGATCCAACGCAACATGTAGGTGCATATATACATTAAGAGAGCAAGTAACTAGACTTCAGCAGCATTATTTATGTGCTTACAGCTCCCTGGGATTCCACGTATTCCATTCATTTGGCCTGTGGGCCAGACCCCACTAGGAAATGAAGAAAGAAATCAGGCTGAGATGAGACACAGCCAGAGCTGCAGCAATAACTGCCACGCTGCCTGGTTTTTCCATGGTTATTCCTTACCATGCTTTTGTTGCCAGAAGAAGGTAGGTACATTACTGGCCTCAGTGACTCTGGCCAGGGAGAACTTAATCTTTAATGTTTATTTTTTTACCGCTTTGAGTCTTTGCAAAGCGCATACTTTTGTGTTCGTCAGTTCTTCATTGAACACGGTTCTTCAATACACACTCAAATGGGAATTATTTTTACCAGGCTTTAACAGAAAAGTGGTAAAGGCAGCTACAGTCTGTTTACTGAGGTCTGGCAGTTTTGAGTAGTTGTTTTTAGTTTGGATCTTGAATTTTTCCCCCCACTTTCTCTTCCATGATCGTTCAGAAAAAATGGTTTAGGGCGTTATTTCACTGACAGGAAGCAATCCAGATAACTGCAATGTATACCCAATGCACTCTTGGTCATTCCTACACCAA
Source organism: Limosa lapponica baueri (assembly GCA_002844005.1). Taxonomy (NCBI): domain Eukaryota; kingdom Metazoa; phylum Chordata; class Aves; order Charadriiformes; family Scolopacidae; genus Limosa; species Limosa lapponica. Next base: position 452,448 of record KZ505809.1, read on the forward strand.
GAAAAACCCCAAATATTCTTCTACCCAAGCCTCACAGCTTGCCAAATTTCTGCAATTACTCTGATCAAAAGCTACAAAAAGTAACCCTTGAGAAGACAGGCTGCATCTGTGCTCCTACTCCAGCCATCTCTCTCTGTGTCTAACCAACAGATCAGGTCCCCTTCCAGAAATAGTGACGACACTGGCCCAGGTTGCCCAGAGAAGCTGTGGCTGCCCCATCCCTGGAGGGGTTCAAGGCCAGGTTGGACAGGGCTTGGAGGAACCTGTTCTGGTGGAAGGTGTCCCTGCCCAGGGCAGGGGGGTTGGAACTCAATGATCTCTAAGGTCCCTTCCAACCCAAACCATTCTACGATTCTATGATTCTAATTCTCTGACCACTGCAAAAGGTCTGCTTTCAAAGTTTTTCAAAGGGAAAAGACCCTTGGGACCATCGAGTCCAACCATCAACCCTACTCTACAAAGTTCTCCCCCACACCATATCCCCCAACACCACATCTCAACGACTCTTAAACACATTCAGGGATGGTGCCTCAACCACCTCCCTGGGCAGCCTGTTCCAGTCTCTGACCACTTTTTCTGTGAAGTATTGTTTCCTAATGTCCAGTCTAAACCTACCCTGTTGCAGCTTGCAGTTGCAAAGGGATTTACATGATTAAATTACTAAGAGAAAAATCTAGTACATAAACAAGATAAAGGATCAGATAAGAACCATACAAACCCCAATGCAACTTGAGTCTTGTGAGCAGCACAAGAATAAATGGCAGGCAAATGTACAGGAATGCCTGCTCTTTTGTATTTCACCGTACAGAGCTCTACAGACCCTAAATGCTGATGCCTTTCCCCTCTCCCCTCGTAGGTACAACCAGAAAATATCCTCTGGAAATACTATTTTTTCTTTGTAGGATCAGCTACAGCTCCCAGATTGAGTTACTGTTGTCTTTGTCATTGTAGCTTCAATTGCACAAAATACACACACACACAAAAATGGAAAAACAATGTCACTGGGGGAAAATAATTTCATTTAAGATGTATTCATGCAGCCCTCCCCTGCACTAAATGTAAAACCTATGCAACCCTGTGCCATGGAGAGCAGGTAATTCTGTCAAATTAAATTAACGTTGCCCACCTTGTGGACAATCAATAAAAAAGTGCTGAAGGGTGTAAGTGGTTTTCTTTTATCATGAAGATGTTGTCCTTTCAGGATAGACTCAACCCAAAGTTCTTTGAGAGAAGTAGCTAATGTAACCTTCAAAAACGTGAATGTTTGTGCTTTTCAATAATCCCCAAGCAGGAGCTAGGTTTGCAGAGGACGGACCATCAGCCTCGTACTTCAGACGTTCAGCATTCATTCTAGAGAGTGCATTTAAGTGCGGTTTGTTTTACCAGATTATTGCAAATCCAATTTTCCTATAAAGTGCATTGCAATTAAAAGAGCAGAAGGCTATAAGAGACTCCAAGATCATGTGTATCAGACGCCAGATTTGAGACAGCAACATGACTACTCCATCCTTGTCCTTACTTGGATACTCTAAATACCAATGCTCTTCTAGACACCTGGAAATTTTACCACTGGAGTGTTTGACATTTATTTTCAGATCAGAAAGAAATATGCACAGCTGACCTATGCCCATAACCTCCACTTGATTACGCTCTCTCATCAGGAAACTCTTAGTTTCCAAGTGCGTGCTCTGCCTTTGCGCCGAGTGCTGGAAATCAAAATGATGAGCAGCACCAAACCCCCTAAACCAGCCGTAGCACACTGGATCTGCAACAAATGCAAATCTTCCCCGAGAAAGAAATCAGGCATGTCTGGCCAACTCTGCTTTACATAAATATATGCTCATTGGCATTGCAAATATGTCTAGCCTTTAAACCTGCGTCAGCTGGATCTCGTAGAAATGTTCCCATTATTTCATCCAGCATCAATATCAGTGACGCTACGTACCGGCCCATTTGAACAGGTTTTAGCCCATTTTCAGCCTCGATTGTGCAGAAGTCCAAGATTAATCCCAAACAAGTACCAGAGGGTTAAATCTCCCAGGTGCCTGGACTGCTGGCCATGCGGCTGTCCCTGCTGCTTCACAAACGCCTAGGCTTAGGAGACAACTTTTAACATCCTTCCTAAGTATCAGGAATTCCTCCAGGTCCAGGTAGAACAGGCTCACCAGAGAGATTTTAAAACAGGGTTGGGTGCTTGGCTCTGCTGAAAACTGTTTAGAAAATATTTAGACGATGGGTCATTTCAGAGAGCGGAGCAAGGCGTAATTGTCTTCCTGAATGACGTTGTTCTTCCAGTATTTTCTGCATCTAATACTGCCTCTTTGGGTTGTAGTGGTGGCTGTAAGCTCTTAGACAGGCAAAGACCTACTGCAAAGACGTGCATGGACTTGATATGGGAGCTGAAAGTTTTTTAGCAGCAGCCTCTGCTAAACGATACGTAGCATGAGACTACTCCCTCGTTACAGCCCAACTCTTACTGTAAACATTTGGGAAGTCTTCTAAAGCTCAAGCAAAGTGTTGTAACTCAACCACTGCCATTTAACAGGTGGTGCCACGATGGTTCATCACATTTGCAGTGCTGACAGCCTCAAGCCTCCATGAAAGCCACCAGTTCTGTTGTTCCCCAGCAATCACGCCTCCTTCTGCATCACTTTAGTATGGACCTGCTCGTAGCTCCCTGTTCCACAGCTGTGAGTAGCTTTATTTAACAAGGCTTCATTGGAATACTTTTAGAAAATTGCTGGGACTGTGGATCATCTGGACATTCAAAATCCATTCTTATAGGGTTGCTCTTACCTAATCGTGATTAATCCTCTCCCAGGATAAGACTCCTCAATGGAAAGTAAAGAATTTAAGTATATCTGTCCATAAAATGCATTTCTATCAAAATACCAAGCGTTGACACTATAAAGACTCAGAAAGAATACTCAACAGGAAGAAGTGGAAGCATAGTCCCTCTACAGCTACAAACATTAACATGGAACTCCAGTCTCTTTGGAGGAAAAGCCTCACCATTTCTGGTGCATGCCAGCACACGAAGGGTTTTGATTCACATAAGCATGTCTCACAGAATCACAGGATGATATGGGGTTGGAAGGGACCTCTGGAGATCATCTAGATGCCAGAGCAGGTCCTCCCAGAGCAGGTTGCACAGGAACATGTCCAGGCGGGTTTGGAATGTCTCCAGAGAAGGAGACTCCACCACCTCCCTGGGCAGCCTGTAAGGCTTACAGTTTCAAGGCGTACAGTATCTTTCATCATGCTCCTTTTCCTCCATTTCTGTAATTTTACTTTATTTCCAGCTACATCTGGTTCATTAGACATATCAGAGCATATTAAGCTCTTTCAAACTACGTTTTTTTAAAGTTGGTAGAGAAGCACAGCATAGCAGAGGTTACCAATCCCTATCCCGAAGGAGGGTCCTGGCCTCTCGCATCTAAGGACAGCAAGGTGACCTTCAGGCCACCAGCTTTGCAGCCTGGTAAATTGAGGTAAATTGCCCTGAAGGGCAAAGGAGTCCAGGAAGGCTGGACATTTTTCAAGGAGGAAGTCTTAAAAGAGCAGCAGCAGACCATCCCTGAACGCAGGAAAGCGAGCTGTCGAGGGAAGAGACCGGCCTGGCTGAACAAAGAGATAAGGTCACAGCTCAGGGAAAAAAGGAAAGTTTATGTCCTTTGGAAAAAAGGACAGGCTACTTGGGAAGATTACAAAGGTGTAGTAAAGTTATGCAGGGAAAAGATTA
>KZ505809.1:469248-491307 GCA_002844005.1 Limosa lapponica baueri
AGGTGTCCCTGCCCAGGGCAGGGGGGTTGGAACTCGATGATCTTTAAGGTCTCTTCCAACTCTAACCACTCTATGATTCTATGATTCCAGAGAACTGTTCAGCTGTGGATGAATGCTTTGTTAGAACAAAGCTGTAATAAACGCATTTATCCCTTGAATATGTCAGCTCGTTGTCAGTCATTTTTCAGCTGGTTAGAAAAAACTTTTAGAAAAAATTACTAATTCACATAACTGGAAAACGTTATGGAAGATGGGGAGATGAGTTGTGACCCACCTATTTTTCTTTCAACATAAGGACGTTTTATTGTCATTTTCCCCTTTCCATAATTTTTATGTGGATATAAACTGCCATTCGTACAAATTCAGACAAGACTTTTAATGATGGACACGACATCAAAACCAGGAGCCCTTAAAAAAAAATCTATTGGGATTTGCTTTTACCACCTATTCCCTCACAAACTGGCTTTTGGAAACATTTTTGGCTGTACTCTGGGTGTAGGACAGAGCCTCAGTATTAAATTCATCAACCTCACTCATGCCTTAGATATTTAGTTACGGTATTTATTCCCTACCTTACATTTCTTTAAGCAGGCTATGCAAACAGGAGAAATTGAACAAAGTTTAGTCAGACTACATAAGATACATATTTTCCTTGGGACCTCTCTAAATTCAAAATGTAAGCAAAGAATAACAAAATTTGCATGTAATTCAGTATTTCTGTTTTCTCAACGTTTCAGAGCAGCTCAGAAAAGTGACGTGCTGGAGATGCCCACCAGGATGGCTGAGATGTTGTCCAGAATAAAATTCAGGAAAAACAAACCCGTGTGGGTGGGTGACATGTGGCAGTGGATGGGTTCCTGGGGGTGTTCACGTTGTGATGCCAACCCTACTCCCTAAAATTCAATTTTTAGGATAGCACTGAAAAAAACCACAATCCTCTTAAGCAAAATCTTTGCGGCTCCTGATGACGAAAAAGAGAACACCACCATTTCACCACTATCTCCATTACTAGGCAAAGTCATGCCCCAGATGTATCAACAGTCCCATCCAACTTAAGGCTCACGGTTGCTCAAATACTGGTTCTTCTTTATGTTACCGGTCTCACCCTTCTGCATTCCTCAGCCAGTATTTAAATAGCTTTGGAAAAAAAAAGCCAGGGAAAAAGTGGGTCCTGTTGCATTTGGCATGTTCTGCTGCTTCTCTCCCTTGGCACAGGAGTTTAGTGCCTCCATTCAACCTTTCAAGGTGTCTCCACCTTGTAATACAGCACAAAGACATGCCGAATGTCAAGCAGAAGTATTTTTAAAAAGCCATTTTTAGTGGTTGTCATATTCCACCCACTTACAAGTGCAGTAAATGAACATAATTTTTACCTAAGTTCAATTATATTCAGCTGAGGCCAGAATGGCGACGACACTGTCAACTGTAGAAATCCATCTGTGCCAGCTAAATGCAGTCAGATTTTTAACCCCTAATTCTTGTACAAAAGGAAATGTGTCCTGCCTTGAAAATGAGCCATTTTAGTCAGGACACACTGACACGGATATATGGTCACTGGAGAACTTGACTCACTGGGATTTAGAACAGAAAAAAGTCATTCCGCTATTTCTTTTCCTAAACTACAGGAAACTCCAACTTTCTTCTTGCCAGAACGAATATCAAGACCATGACAAATACCAATTAAAGCCTTTCTTCTTCCCTATGGGCCACCTCGAACAACAAGGAACTACTTTAAAAAAAAAATAAAAAATAGTATTGGAAGAGATGACGAGGAATAAATAAATAAATAAAAGCTATGCTAAATCCTTAATATTTTTTTTCGGCTATTATCCAGTAAGAAAACCACAGTGAAACCCAGCGCTAGAGCCGACGGGAACACTGTGTCTGTTTGGTGGAAGGGCACCAGGCCTCAATGGCATCTTCTTGCCCCGCTCATTGACTTGCTGCTTCTGTGGCGTCGCCCAAAGTCCTGGGGGAGCCCACGCCTGGGAGAGGTTTTGTGTGGTTTGTCCCAACCTGGCCTGCAGCACGCCAGGATCTGCCCAATACCCAAAATCCAGCAGTCCCCTCTGCGGTACATATTTCTGTACCTTTATTTCCTCTTTCTGGTATGGTAACTGCTGTGCAGATGAGTTAAGGCCATCAAACCCAGGCTGCTCAGCTGACTTCTCCCCAGTCTGAGCTGGCTGAACGCCTTGAGGGTTTGCAAGTCACTCCTTGAGTGTTAACGGCAAGTTTAGGGCAACCATAAAGAAACTGCAGTTTATACCATGAAAAAAAGAAAACGGCATTAACTCTGAACCCTGGGAAACCATCTCATCAGAGAGGACCTGAAAAGCCACCTCAGCCTTACTGACAAAATACAGTATCTTCATCAACCAAAGGAAACAGATTCATGGGTTGGAGGAGTCGAGCTCAAATTTAACCAAGCAAAGGTCCACAGTGTCACAAAGCAGAGGTTTCAGCTCAGATGCAGGGAGTCTCTCCAGTCCCAAACCAGCCCCGTGCGTGGCTACGTGCCATCAAACCCTTCCTCCAGTTGATCAAGGTCTACCTAAGAACCAGCTCTGCACCCAACCTCTTTCTACACCTTCACTCCAGCCCGTAGTGCTGCTGCACTAATTCCTAATTATTTTTTGCGTGTTGCTTTTTTATGGGTTTGTTGGACTGGGCTTTTTTGTTTTGGTTTTTTGGGGTCTGGTTGTTATCAAGTGTCATAGAACTATAGAATTGTCTAGGCTGGAAGGGACCGTCAAAATGTAATGTAAACTGTAAATCAATGTAAACTGTAAATCAATGTAAAATAAGCCTTTGCCCAGCATTAGGTTTCTGACTGCAATATCAGACACTGACCACACTCTGGGAAGGAAACAGACTTCTTCTCAGGGGAATTTCAGTGGTTTGGTTTGTTCGCTTTTCTCTTGAGGGCTACTCAAAGTGTTTCGTACTTTTTCTTATCTGGCTTTATAAAAGGTTAATCGAAGTGGAAGCTGGCTCGTGTCCAACACTAACCTAGAAAAAAATAAGCCAGAACTTTGAACTTAAAATTTTTAAAAGGTTAAGGCTTTTTTATGTATTTCAGTGGCATACTAAAACAGCCAAAAACTTCACTGCTGACACTTAATACTTTTCTGCAATTTAAGTACATAAAACGTGTAAATGATGGCTTCGTCACATTTCCTTGAAATCCTGCACGGAAAATCTGAGATGATGTCACAATGAAACATTTACTGTTTTCCAAGTATTTTTTCCCCATGGAGAAGAGAAATACTTCAATCTATTAATTCCTAAGGTAAATGTGAACAGAAAGGACACAGGTACATGCATTGCTTCAGATATATCTTAATTGATATACAGACATAGCACATATGGACACCAAAATACCTGTTGTATCCAGATATACATACCTACATGTAAACTAGATATTCATGAATGCAACGTGTGTGTGTAAATATATATTTTTAAAATACAAGAAATGTGTCTGTAAAGCTAGAGGCTCTGTTTTCTGGATTATTACCCGTGCAGCTAAGCAAGGATGTCAACATTTCCATAAGAAAGTCAAAGCAGGACCCAACGTTGATGGATGTGAAAGGAAAGGGGTTTTGATGGCCAACATCATAAAGTCATGCAGGAATATCAACTGCCCTCAAACAGAAGGGCTGTCAGACATCAGCATGTCTCATCTCCCTTTCCTTTGTCAGTGTAAAGAGGCAAGATTTTTTTAAAAAAATATAGTTAAGCAGGCTGCGGGTGATGAAGATGCTACAAGTGGGACAATATCTAAAAGAAAAAACTCCGTTTGTACAAATTTATCTGTAGGCTCTGTTGTCAGCAGTTGAACAATTTCTTCCTCAGCCAATTTTAATTCAGGCAAATATGCAAATCTTAGTAGAAGTACACAGGCTGTGGACTCTGAGGCCATGCCACTACTTTTAGCTAGTGTAGCGTATGATGATCTAATCCGGGAGTCAATCAAAAATCCCTCAATTACTGCAAGGTCTTAAATTTCTTATTCCTTGCCAGGGAAGCAGTCTATTTCTGGATTGATATCAAGCTCTGTCAGTTGTAATCTAGCCTGAAATCCAAAAAGCCTACAGTACTTAACCCCGGAACAAGACAAATATCCTGACAGTTCCTCCTACAGAAATCCCTCACTTGCATGGTTCGTACCAAGACCCCAGGGCTCAGCACAGAATTTCATGAGCGTTGACAACAAACACGACTTTTAAGATGAAAACAAAGACTAAAACGTCAGAGGAGAACTGTTTTGCTACTTATAAGATTTTATTTTATTACTCATCGTTCCAAGTTAAGCTTATTAATTCATGCTTCCATCAAAAGGGCAAGGTAAAAACTCTGTGCTAAATACTACTGATGTTCACATAGCACTTACAGACTGCTGGAGATGACAATGTTCCAAAGTAATTGCAACCTGGATTTTAGCTTAAAACCAGATGATTTGCATTTTTCTGTCACTCCTTTTCTTTGGGAAGCACTTAATAACACTTCCTTTAGACGTGCTAGTACCCAGGGGAGCAGTGGGACGGAAGGAGAAGACAGAGCTTTGGGGCTTCTTCAGCTTTCCTCTGATCTGATGCCGAGCTTACGTGACAGCATCTTCTCCTGCACTCCAAAAGCAATGCATCAATAGTGGTTTGTATTCACAACAGGACTGCTACCTACTGAACGAATCGACTGTGAGCAGAAGCAACCATCAAACGGGTGGTAAACTGGGCCCAAAGCATTTAAATTAACTTTCAAAACTTTGCTGAATATTTCACAAAGCCCGAAGAAAATGTTACAATCCATCTAATTGACTTAGGCACCAACCTCTCATTTTCCAGTGCTCGGTACAAAGGAGGAAGCCTCATTGATTTTTTTAAATGGTGCTTTGGTTCCTAAATGTCTGGTGCTTCTGAAGATGGGAGCCGAGCTCTTTAGCGGCTCCCACATCTTTAAGGATTTATGCACAGTGCAGCCTGCATTCCATTCCTTTTTCCCTTCCTCAACAAAGGAAAAGAAGTTGCAAAACACTGAAATCATAGAAAAACAATGGTGGGACATGACACAACTTTTTAGAGACAACTCAGCCACAACTAGACCAATTAGCACGGCTTTGATGCAGGTTTCTTCTCCAAAACTCCAGGACACCATCTGTTATTTTCATTATTTATCCCAAGGTACTCATGCTCATGCTCATCAATGAAACTTAAAGATTGTTTCTGCTTTTCATATGACTTCCCACTGCAGTGCAGGATACCAGAGATCCCACAATCTCACACTCTTGGGCTTTTTCTCAGTGTGATCCTCCTCTTTGCTAGCGAGGTAAATTTGGGAAAGTCCAAGTGAGTGTTTTTTCACGCCTCTGCCCTGCTCTGCTTTCCTGAGACATCATCCACCGAATCCCTGACCCTACTGACTACGAGCAAAACAAATCCCTTCCCTTGCTTTTCTGAGTAGTCTAACAGCGTTTTTTTAATTATTATTCAAGTATCATGAGCTCTCACATTCGGAAAGTTTGTATGTCCTTAACTTCCTCGGCTCATCTCTCCCGAAAAAGCCACACCCTTCTCTATCAATCTTCCAGGAACATAAATTATCTCAGCAAGCCTCAGTAGTGTAATTAAGTCATAACACTGATTACACACTCAGCCTTCCAATATCTTGTTTATTCTTCCTTATTGGCATACAGATATCCAAGATATTCATTCACTGTGCAGCAACTTTTAGAGTTGATTCTTATTTCAGGGCAAAATAAAGGCACATCTGAAACAGTCTTAAACTGAAAAAGAAGTATTTTGGTCGACACATACATAGAAAGCGCCGAGTATTATAAAGCAATCCACACTTTGCTATTCATCAAATCCAAACTCATCCTGTGCTGGTCTTAGAGCTTAAGAAATTCTGCAATGGTAGTCTAAAAAAGTAAAAACTTTTACTAGAATATGTTGGAATAGGAAAAATTTAAACCTTTAAAAGGTTTTATTTCTCCCAAAATCTTTCTTTGACAAAGTAAGTCAAATAGATAACTTTGGAAAAAGTGATCATACCAAAGGTGATGTTTTGAGCATCTCTCAATGGTTTCTGAAGGAGCTGACTCAGAGCAAAAACAAACACACTTTCAAACGAATACAGAAGGTTTTAATATACCATACCCGTGAACGCTTAATATTATAAATATTCTTTTTTGGACAGGTGCACAGGATTAATCTTGTGATTAAAAATGAATGTGCTCAGCTCTTTTCTAAAGGCAAAAGTTACAGTTCTCAAGAGGGAACTCTAAACTTCTCATTAGATACCAGTGCTTGATTTTCAGCTCTATATAATTTCAGATAAAGAAACCCAAGAGAACCTGAGATTTAAAACGGCAAGTAATTTAGGCAAATACTTAACAGATCCAAATTAGGTAATAGTTATCAAACCTATTCAGATCTTCAGAAAAATTCTACATTTGCTGAGCTCAGTGTCTCGTTTACACTATAGTTCAACTTCTGAGAGCCCACTTCTCCTTCCGAAAACATATATTCATCCTTCATTAAATTGCAGTAAGGCAATAACCACGAATTTATATTCAGTCCTACTTTCTCTTTGAACCCTCTTGCCAAAAGTCCCCTGAGGGTGGGCAGGAGATCTCCCAGGTAGGAAAGGACCCGATGTTGCTCCTCCCCAGCCACTGAGCGAGCCTTCACCATCAATGTCAATGGGGTCGCCGTGATGCTGTCAACGTGCTGTGACTACAATTATCCCTGCGCCAGAGATGATGATTTAGCTTGTATTTATTGAAGAGTGATTAGCCATGTTTGCCCATCAAGATCCTATATTGCTTCATTTTAGAGGGCTTAAATTAGCTTCCGTTTAAATTGTTTCGTAGGAGCTTAGAGTTCTGTCTGTGTGTTACTGGATTAAGGCAGAAGCACTGAACAAAGTAAATACTTCTGTCCTCCTGGATGGAAGGCCCCATTCTGGTCTTAGTGTTTTAGTGTGTTTTTTAAATTATATTATTTCCTGATGCCTAGTACATAATGCATATCAACTTTAATCATGGGGATAGATACCTGACACGTCCAACCTCATCAGAAAGTCTCCCACGGCTACAAAACACCGACTTCAAGTATCCTTAGACTTGATTTATTAAGTATTAAAGGCAATTTACATTCACATTTTTGACCTATAGATCTAATTCTTTTCCTGCTTGAGTGTTTTTTCACCAAAGACTGAGATCGGGTTAACAGCAGAGGCCATGAGGATGCAGCACATCTAGGAAATACAACATACTAGCAGGATTTTACAGTGGCAAAAAGAAAACAAACCCACCAGCCTGCCTCTGTGAAGCGAGGGATTCCCAACATACCAGACCAAGTTCTACCTTCATTTAAACCAGAGCAGTTTTTCTATTCTCGAACGGATGGCATTAAAGATAATCATGGCTCCTGTATCCGAGCTAAAATTGATGGTATTCCAAAGCTTACGGTACTTCATTTCACTGGACTTTGGGTGGGTTTTTTTTTGCTTTAATAACGATTTAAGGCACTGAGAAAATCATTAATGGGTGAGAAGGAGAGGCGGGTGGTTACACAAACAGTATTTTAGATTTCAGTGGTTTAGATTTCCAAGCATAGTATCTGAGATTTAATATCCCATGATACAAGACCAAAGTGAGAATATTGCAACTTACATAAAAGGTGATCAACTGGCAAAATGTGCTTTATTGGGGAGTTAAAGACCAGAGATTGGGGAATGGCTAAGAGCGTATCGTGGGCACACTGGAAGCTGAAGTTGGTGATCTGCATCACAACACAAATCCCTTATTCTAACTATAAACAATATTCTCCTTCAGTATCCACACAGCTACTTGCTTTTCAGTCTTAAAATATGCATGATATCATGAGCTTCACTAATAATTGGTACACTGTGGTTTCTCTCCATTCATATCCAGAGAAATTCTCACTTCACATGTATGGAAATAGAATTAAATTATGGGATATTTGTGAAGAGGTTCATCCGAATTTTCTTAATTCCACTAGTTGACCATTTCTCACAACTCATAAACTCTCTTGCAGCAGAGTTATTCTCAATTAACACTTGCTAAGTGAGAGGGTAGATTCTCTAATAAAAAGTCTGTTTTGGTGAAAAAAAAAGAAGAAAAAAGAAACTCCCTTTGCTGCCAACAGGCGAGATAAACTGATGGAAATCTCAGGGACTGCAATCACGCCAGAAGGAGACTTCTCAACAGCCTGAGAGCACTTGAGGGACTAAACCCAGTTAAGGACTTCAGCCACCCTTTGGGATTCATTTTACTCAACTATTTGCCGACGGTTGCAATACAAAGAGCTGGACTCCAGGCGAGAAAACCTCATGCTTAAATCTTGAACTGGCAGAGCCAGCAGATTTCCACAAACATCACCCAACAGAATTAAATATATTTGTTACATATGTATGCTGAGATACATATGCTATATGGTAGAAATGTTTTATTTATATATCCATACATTTATATCTACATAAGTAATATATGAATATATTTTTGGATAAGTATGAATATATATTCAACACATATACATATATATATATATATATATATATACTCTGAAATACTGGCATTTTGACAAACTCCCCAAAGCAAAGCAGCTCAGGGCTCAGATCCTCCTCTAGGAATTGTGCTTTTCCCAGTAAGACAAACCCACCCATCTCATTGATCACCCCAATTCTGAATTTTCCTGACTTTATTAGTTTAAATGGGACCGGTAATCCAATTGCACCACAAACTCCTTTAAATCAGACCACATGCTCTGCCTGCAGCCCAAAACACCCGTGATTGATAAACTCGTGCTGTACCCACTCATTCAAGTCAGCTCATTCAAATCTCACAATTTCCAACCTTTTTTTCAAGTAAAAGGCAATCGCAAAGATTGAAACAAATCCAGGCTCTGTCAAATCACTGCTTCGTGGCTCATAAACATTTAAAGACTGAGTGCAGACTTTTTAAGACTCTGTGTTCAGAGTTTAAAGCAAATCCAGCCAAGATATTACCTCCTGCTGGTGAAAATAACTTTTATGTGTAATTGAGGAACCTCTCATCTCTGGGACTGAGCAAGGTTACATGACCAGTAATTAAAAAAAAAATAAGATCTATGACTCTTAAACTTTGTGTCTTGTTTCTGAAATTGGTCCGTAATGTACTGTTATTGACTTCAAACTATCCGAGGGATAATTTCTGAATATATAATATGCAGAGCGCCTAATTCAAATTCGTATTTTACATCATGTCAATAAAAGCAATTTATTATAAAATAATAATAATACCAAAATAATAATAAAAAATAAAACTGATAGGACTCCTCTACATTTTGAAGATTTGTGTTTAAAAGCGAACCAAATCAGGAAATACAAAGTCATTAATTTTTTATGTTTTCCCCTATAATGCATTTGCAGATATGACCAAAACCATCTCAATGAATTTTTACACCTTGTTAAATATTTTCTTCTTTCTGTATCACTCCTTTCCCTAGGTCTGTGTATGTATTTCAATGCTGTTTAACAACGTTTTTAATCAATGCCTACAGAGTATGCAAAATTATTTTCCTCATTCATTTCTGATGACCTGATTACCCTAATACTGAATGTCTCATTTGCCGCAGCGTAAAAGAATAGGTCACACTGAGCCGTGTAATCCTGTAAGAGTAACTCAAAAATTCCTCCATGCAAAATGTTCATGACTCACATTTTCCTGACTCGAGATAATACATGATTTTGTCCATCACTGTCCTCTTGAGTTGTGCAGATCACACATAGGTTTTGAGCACGCTTTTGTATGCGATTCCTGGGCCATCTATGAACGCAAAAAATATCTGCTTTTCATCCCACATCTCATCTAAGCAACGCCTGTCCCACATCTTGTGATACAGCACTGACAGCACACATCAAAAGCAGCCCCAACTAATCCGTTTCCATTCTGTTTGTGCTAGCACTAAATATCTCAATTTTCTTATCCCTTTGCTTTTAGGACATCATACCGACTTGACATTTCTTAATCTGAGCCTGTTTTCCAGGTCAACAATTCGATTTCTCAAAGCTTTGGCTTAGTTGTCCAAGATTAGCGTCTCGCCCATTGATCTTTCCCTACGTGTTTTTTGAGTCTGTGGTTCCCACAGCATTTTAACAAAAAAAAACATTGTGCAAATAGCGGGCACTGAGTCACCTTGAGACTTTTGTGGGGATCCTCTGATGGAAGTCAAACACAGTTTGACACATCAAATCCGTATCTCCTCCTGGTGTGAAATAGAGAGCAGCCAGATCTGCCTCATGGGTAGCAAAAGACGCATAATAGTCAGGGCATAAAAATTATTGGAGTGACATTTCCCCACTGTGAGGCAATGCAGAGGACTTGGTCTTGTGGCTCAATTCTGCCATTCTTGCCTGTGATCCCTTGGCCCTGACGACCACCAAGGACCCCAAAACCTTGTCTTTAAGGGCATTTCTTTCTTCCGAAAAATGTGTTTGACAAAAACTTGATGAAAGTCCAATTCTGAGTCGCCCCTTTGGTGGACTTCTCCCAAAGAAGGCACAAACAAGCCATGGAAACATGACAACCCAACACCAAACGTGCAGCAGCAGGAGTCAATCCATGTTTGAAGCTCAGTAGAGTGGTAATTGGACTTTAGTGATCTTCAGGGTGCTCCAGGGATCAATACTGGGCCCCATGATGTTCAACAACTTCATAAATGATCTTGATGATGGGCTTGAAAGCACCCTCAGCATGTTTGTGGATGACACCAAACTGGGTGATGATGTTCACATGTCAGAAGGGAAAGTCTCTTACAGAGAGACCTGGACAGGCTGAAAGAGTGGGGTAGCAAGAACTGGAAAAAAATCAGAACGAAGTGGAGAAAAGCACCATCTAAGTGAAACTTTGGTTTCCCTTTCTGCTCCTCAAGATACAGTTTATTACTCTGGTTTTCAGATAAGCTTTTCTATAGGAAAACTTCAGCAAAAATGGCTTTTGTTTAATGAATGGTGGGGTTTTTGTTTTTTGGTTTGTTTTTTGTTTTTTTTATAGGAGTTTGGTTGATGGTTGGACTAGATGATCTTAAAGGTCCCTTCCAACCCAGGCAATTCTGTGATTCTATGATTCTAACATTCAGGAGTGACAACAAAGCTCTCTAGGAAACTATGCAAATCTGTAAGAATCGTAGAAAAGAATAACTAATAAAAATGTGCAATTCTGCATAATATATACCTGCACAAAAAAACCTCACAGTCCACGCGGAATTTCTGCTCCCCATCCCAGAGTATTTGGGGGTCCAGAAGACTAAAGTCAGTGGGATGCTCAAAAGCTGGGTTATAGGGTTGCAAAAAACCGACAGTGTTTTGAACTATAAAAACCATCTATAAAATGTTTGTACAGAAGTTTCGTAGCAAACTAATTAATAGAGGCAATAGCTGAAAGAAAGTTACTGCTGCAGTGTATTTTACAGGAAACCGTTTCAGAAAATGATGGTATTTCGATACTCAAGGGTGCCTGAAGGATCAGCTGTCTCTAAAACCAACTGAGATGTGTAGCCGCTGAAATTACTGGATTCCCTTCCCCAGAGGTTTGATTTGCTGAGATGTTCTGCTGCTTCTTTCACCATTAAAGCACCTTGCCTCGTTGAGCTGGACACGCTCGGTTCAGGCTGCAGTCGTGACTGTTCCCAGGTAGTGAGGACAGAACCCTAACGCTGGGCTTGACATGCCTGGAAGCCGGATTTGCTAAAGGGGAAATTGCCTGGGAATAATCCTGACAGCTTCTATTTCCAAACGTACAGAGTTTATGATCTTACTCTGAGTTATCTTACTGAAATCCCTTTTTACACCCATAATTTAGAAGTAAATAGAAGGCCAGGGCTTCATCTAGCACATTTTTTTCATTACACCATTGTTTTAAGACAAAAATGTGTTAATCAACTTTGATTATAGAAGTATCTCTGAAGGTTTTCTCCTCTTATGTGATGATGGCAGCTCTGTGAAAACAAGAGAACTCCCTGCTGCCGACATCCAAAAACAGGGGAGTATGAGAAAATTCATCCTTGCAGTATTTGTATCTCTGAGAGAAACCAGCCTGGATACTGCTAGTGATGTAACAACGTTTATACACTGGGATTTTTAAAAATCTGTATCTATTTTTAAATATATCTATATAATTTTAAATATATCTATCTATTTTTAAATATCTGTATTTACACAGATAGACAGCAAAGTGCCTAAGAATCAGGACAAGAAAATACAGCCCAGGCTTATTCTATCATTTTGACAGGCGTCAAATGAACGCAAATACATGTGCTAGAGAAGAGTAAATCCGGGACAGTGAGAATCAGCAAAAGAGATTTTCATTCCGCGCTTCTTTACACGCAGCCCCAGGGCAGTGTCTGCCCAAAGGACTCCTGCTTGCCGTCTGACGAGCTCCATGGCCGCCCTCCGACAGCCACCCCCGCCGCTGAACCCGCAGAGCAGCACACGGGGGACGCGAGGGAGCGGGGCCGCCGCCGCCTTGCTAACGCTTGGTTAGACGTGGAGGTGAAAGACATTGGAGGGATCAGGCCAGCGCAACCGTGACGCCAAAAGGCACGCGCTGTGTGCCATCTCCCCTTGGGCTGAAATCCCTCCCCTGGCATCTGCTTCCGCAGCCCGGGCTCTGCAGAGCCCTCTCCTTCCGGACACAGCAGCTCCAGGCAGTTCAGGAGGCGGCAGGGACCACCCGCGGGACGGAGACACTGCGGTTTTGGAGCTAAAGCAAGCCCCAAACCAGGGGAAGGCATTCAGAAAAGTATTAACTGCTTGGCAGGGCTGTAATTATTAAGGCTGTAGAGACTCGCTGCACTAACCTAACTCAATTCACTAAAACTCTGCATGGAAAATAATAAATTTCCCAAGATTCAGGATTAGTCACAATCTTTACTGCAAACTGTGTAAATACATTAAGCCCTGAAAAGACTGAAGGCACATACGCTTTGGCTATATTTGTATTAACATCGATTTCAAACAGTTACTCTCTTGTCTTAGTTCCTTATTTTCAGTCTTCAGTCAAATAAGGATCTTATCCAAAAGCATTTAAATTAATCTGGAATTTCTAGACCGCGTGGGATGACATCACTCAATACACACTCAGAGTATACATATACCGATATACAGAGGTGCACACAATTTTTTCTAAGAAAAAAACCCCAGAAACAGATAACTTTGATGCCTTAATTTTTGCAGCAGCACTTTTGCCTGCCTGCTAACAACTTCTGTAAAATGGAAATAAATGAAAAGTAGGACTGCTGCACAGCCCGGGTTGTACTTATTGGAAGTTCCCAGAGAACAGGAGCTGTAGCCTCATCTTTTGTGGCTTTTTGGCAGATCATAGAATCATGGAATCATAGAATTGTCTGGGTTGGAAGGGACCTTCAAGATCATCTAGTCCAACCATCAACCTCACTCTGATAAAAACCATCACTAACCCATGTCTCTAAGCACTATGTCAACCCGTCTTTTAAATCCCTCCAGGGATGGTGCCTCAACCCCTTCCCTGGGCAGCCCATTCCAAGGCTTCAGAACCCTTTCCGTGTCAACATTCTTCCTACTATCCAATCTGACCCTCCCCTGGGGCAACTTGAGGCCATTTCCTCTTGTCCTAATCCAAGAGGTTCAGAGAGCCCTGTGCCTGGGGTTAGAGGGTAGATGATGACCAGTGCCATGGTCCAGCTCAAGCGCAGGGGTGCTGGGAGAAGAGGTGCAAAGGGACCCTTCATTTCTGCTGCACAATGAAAACACACCATGACCGTGGTGGGAAACAGCAGCAGGCAGTAAAAAGTCTACTTTCTTATTTCCTCTATTCCCTGTGGACAGCATGAATCCATTCGGCCTTCAAAAACATAATTCTCCCCTTGTCTCGCCTCCGCTAACCTTCATCAATCAAGTCTTGGCTGTTGTTTAACCATCTTTGCTTTTGCTAGACAGGATCCTAGCAGCTGCCAGACCACAGATCTCCCCTGGTTCTCCCTTTGCAGAAGGAGTGAGTTTGCAGAGGGTCGCTGGGGGTCAGCAATCCCAATCCCAAACAAGATTTCCCAGTTATACCACCGCCCTCTGATGCTGGTGTTCGTTACCTGGGTATCATTGCAAGCAGTGATTTATTTTTTTTTTTTTTAGTTGAGAAGTCTAAAGGAAAACATTTAATGCAATAAATTCTGAAGTAGAAACATTTTTGCTGGAGATAAAAGAAATGACAGAATCATGCACGTTCCTACATTGCTCATCTGCACCCTCACACCATTAATATCCCGGGATATAAAATGTCAAGGTACTTCATTTGATGTTAATGTGCTCAGAGCTCTCAGGGCATCTTTGCCTTGGATTTGGGTCAAATGCCATGACGTGGAGGCAAAAAGCAGGACACATAAGGAGACACCCACTCCTTGCTCTTGCACCACATTATTGCACCACCAAAAAACCCTTTCTTCTGCAATAAACTAACCCGGGCTGCTTTTCCCAGCAAAATGAACTAATTCAGTCTGAAAACACATTATTTACAAGTCCGTGGACTTCAACGTGGTCTGAATCTTCACCACAAGCCACTCAGGTTAAAAAAGGGACTTCACAAAGGTGGGAGATGAATCCCACTTGCTAACAACAGGATAATTTAGGTCCTCTACAGGTCATCTCCTTCAACCAAATACACATAATATTTGAAGTTTTAGCTCAAATTAAGAGAAAACGAAGTGTTACACTTCCACTGAAGATTTCTGTATTTGGGAAATGACACAGTGGACAGAACTGGTTTAAATCGATGGATATGGAAAAAAAGCCTAATAGGGCCAGTTTGCAAGGAGCGTCCCGGCTGAGTGCTGAGACGAGTAAAAGCTGTCTTTGTGGTTCAAGTATTGGCCTGGCGTATCCAAAAGCTACGGCCAAAGCATTTCCCTTTTGCAGTCTCTCTTTTATAACTTAGAAGAAGGTGTCTACAGGCTTTCCAGACTGTTTTGGAGCCAGGAGATTGATTAGCGTGGGAACGACATGGCCAAACCCAACTTATTTGGAAGCGCCAGCTCTTCCAAATAGACAGAGAGGGAGAATGGGAAGGGAAGAAAGTCACATGGAAGAAAACAGGAATTATTTTCAATCTGGACAATATGGGATTTGTTACCTTTTTGGCATCACAACAGAGCTCTAAGATTTTTGTTGTGTCAAAGCTAAACCCAACTATTTCAACATTAGACCAGAAATACGGGGTGCTTTCACTATTTCTGGAACACTTAAGGAACCTTCTTTCACTGGCCTTTCATTTGCTTGAGGAATACACAGTATCACCATAATAGCCGTGCATTCGAGACGGGCAAGACTCACTCTTAATTCTTCACAGTAAATGTTAATATTTAAAAAAAAAGAAAGTAAAAAAGTTTAGTTTTGAAATTTGCTCTGAAAATATTTTGTATCCATTAAAGACTTGTCAAATTTGCCTTCATTTTAACTTGCATTATTTCTGTTTTATAATTAATGCAATACATAGAACAAAATTTTCAAATAAAGTATCTATTGTTAAAAGAAAAACAGCTTGAAGCCAAATGGAACAATCTGACCCTTTCTTAGTGATTTATTTATATATATTTTTTTTTTGTAACCAAAGCTAAATGCAATTAAAATCAACATGTCTGTGTACAGCAGTCTTGCCATATACTATTTAAAAAAAGCCCCAACAACCTTCTAATGAGCATTAAATGTCACTCTAACAGTTGATATAAAAGCACCAAAGTAGAAGGTATTGAATTATTAAACATAATTTGGGTTCTTTTTCAAGCGCGATGACTCCAGAATCACCAGGGAGTTGCAAGTAACTGTAACTGGAAATCTGATATCTGAAATGGTTTTAAATCATTAATGACACCTTGCAAGGCTTTACGTTTGAGTTTTTATATTGTTTAGATTAAAATTAATCACTGGCAGGGGGAGGGGGGAGAATGAACATCTGCTGACAGCTCGCCAGCAGAAAGCATAGCTGCTGACAAGCATCTGTTCCCACCAGCCTGGGAAGGGCCTTTGGTTTTCCATCAGAAATTCACAGTAATAAATAATCCACACCTTCCAGATTTACCACCTCCCTCCAGAGCAGGATGGGAGCCCTTCGCGAAGGGACCTGCCACGTTACTCAGCTGTACTTAACTCCGTGCCTTCAATGAGTATTTCCACTACAATTTCTTCTGAAGCTTCACTCTCTTTGATCTCAGACTACTCGCCCGAGCTACTGCATTGCTTTTTTTGGTAAACCTTTCTTACTTCAAGGCACTGTATTTGCTGTTCTTTGATTGCAGGGCGCAATCTTTGATGAGAGAGAGATGTGTTTAACGTTTCATGTACTGATTCTCCAGAACGCCTGTCGTAGGGACATCCCCTCTCATATGTAGGCATCAAACCCGTTGCTTTATTGTTCACATCTCCCTACAGCGGAAAACTCCCACTGACCCTCCTCTTGCTATTCTTGTTGCGCTGGTTCATACTGCTGGGAAGAACAAACCCCATATTTGAGATGCTCAATCCTCTAGGAGGCCCTTGACCAGTAATTTCCCAGTAATTACCCCCACAATCAGGGACTCATCTACACTCAAGTTTTGCCTCTGGACCAGCTTGTACTGAGCAGCGGTTACGCGGAATATTCATGTACGTATCCTGAAATAGTATGTCCTCAATTCCCATTAAAAAAGTTTTTTTCTCTTGTGCTTCAGGAGAAGAAAAAAAAAAAAAAAGACAATATCCAGGTAGGACTTCTGCAAATATTCCCCCTGAAGCTCAGGTTAGCATTATCGTGCCCTGAGCTGGAAAATAAAGGAATGCATAGATGCCCCTCGCCCCACCTCTCTGCAGCTCGTTGCCTCCTACAACATAGGAGGAAGTATTGTTCTTGAAAATTAAGTATTTCAGTGCATTCACTGCTTTACCTATGCTCGCCTGCGTCCTTGCAATAGGAAGAAGTACTATCTGGTACAACCTCACCACCACCCTATTTCCTGGCTGTGTATTTTTATAAGATGATTCAGAAGTTGGCTGACCAAGAAGTCTTTAAATGACACAAATATAAAAAAAAACCCAACAACTTGATACGGTAAGATGTTTCCAAGTGCCTGGATCCTGTTTTTTCTAACATTTGAGACCAAAGCTATTCAGACCCCCTTGGGAACACCATGAAGTACTGCTTTTCTGTACCAGCCCAGGAGCTAACCTCACCCCCAGCTGGCCAGCAGAGAGCTCTGCATCACCTCAACGTGTTGGACTTCACCACCTTGAGGTCACCAGGAAAGCAAGGCTTTACGTTACATTTCAAATAATGTCTTATAGAAGATACTCACCACACTGTTCATGACTTCTAGGTGCATTTAAAAAAAAAAATAATTTAAAAAAGGTATATAATGAAACAGTAAATCCTGAGCTTAGAATTTCATTGCTAATATTTGCATTAATCCAGTAACTTCTGGTCAATAACAAGATGATCTCATCTGCTCTGGCAGGGAACAAATAGGCTTACAAGCATTTTATCTTAATTGCTATGAATTCAGCATGGATCAATTTATTTTTTACTTTGTGGTCTGGGCACATTACTTGCTTCTGAGAATCCCTTTGCCTTCTCCAGCTACGGAGGACACCGGGTAGCACAGAGCTACGTACACACCTTCAGGCTTGGGCTCGAGAGCTTGGAAGAGGAATACACAGCCATACTGCCAGAAAGGGAGAGAGGGGTTATGTTTGGCTTGTCCCTTATTTATACTCATGCCGACACACTCATATTAAATGCAGTTTGGTTTAAAGTAGGAAGGTGTCTTAAGCTCCAACTGGAGCTTGAAAAGAGTTGTAAAGTATCTTGAACATGAAGCATGTTTCGAGTATCTTTGCCCAGAGTGAATGAAACAAAGTAGAAACTGCTTCTGTGATATCAATCACAAAACTATCTGTTCAGCATCTCAATGCGTTGGTAAATTTGTCTGCAAATTTTTCATACTGCAAAAAAAATAAATGAACTATTTTCCACTTCGACCCATTCAGAAGGAGGCACCATGTGAACTTAGTGAAACACCCCAACTGGAGAAGGCACTTCATTCAGACTGACCTCCTCTTTCTGTTTAGAAAATAAAAACTTCCCTACATTAAACAGCAACTGCATGCCAAGAGGTTTATATACAACACCACTCCTGTGTCGAGTTTTGGTACACACCCACAACCAACAGCAGCAAAAGGTTAGCAGCCCTGTGTCATGGAAAACAATTCCTTGGAGGACTGACCTTTGCACAGGACACGAGAGTTATCAAAAAGCACATCTTCTCATCTCCTGGAGGAATGAACTATACCTCAGGACAAAGATCCTGCTACCAAAAAAAACCCCAACCATAAACCAACCCTGTCCATCACACCTCCCCTTCTGCATCTCTATTCTCCATCTCTTTAAGTGGTCGTAAATACTGATGTGCTGACACAGTGTTTGCTTTTAGATCTGAATTTATGAGTGCTGAAGTGCAGCAAGACAATTATAAAAGCAGGTAGAGCATGTTGAGAGACTCCCTGGGTGCTTTTTTACACTGCCCTTATGAGAAAGCTCCTTCGGGTCAGTCCCCTCAAATCCTCTGTCACTCCCAAAACATCCCGGCTCTATCAAGAACCCAAAAACAGTTATAGAGTTATGGCCAGACTGTCTTCTAGGTGAGAAAATGAAGCCTTTTCAGGTGGAAAAAAGTGCAGCAGGTTGCCAGAGAGGCTGTGCTCCATCCTCAGAAGTTCCCAGGACCCAACTGGATGAAGCCTTTATCAGCCTGGTCTGAAGCCAGAACTACCCTGCTTTGAGGATCTTGGACCAGAGACCTCCTGAGACCGCTTCTGACTTGAGTTATCCTATGTGCCATCATCTTTGCTATTTCATTTGGATGGATTTTTTAAAATTCAAAATAAATTGCAAGATTAGTTTCTCTTTAATCTGTAGCATGGGAAGACCACACTAGATGTGCAGGGAAAGTCAACGCGGCAGATGGGAAATGAGAGAGTAAAGCTGTTCCCAGGACTGAAGTGGGTCACATACGTGCTAGGTAATGAAAGCCATCAACCTTTCTCCTTGGGCAGCCTCAAAAGCTTTGGTACCTGAATCTTGGACTATGTCACCTGAGAAATCAGAGCACACCCCAGAAGATGTTCCCCGGATCCTCACTAGCAGCACTTTCACAGCATGTCGCACTGTAACACCTTCCTCCTCCTCTCATGCCTTTGCAAATCATAGATACTCTCCTATTTTAGGTATTTAGAATTTCTTTTGTTTAGTTATCCATGACAGAGCATAAATATTTTAATCAGGAAACATATTTTTATGAGAAAACATTCTCTTTCTGAATAACATGGGCTACGTAGGAATTTTTTTGTTCCAATAAGTATGCATCCAATGTAAGTAATTAGAAAATGTAAAAAAACCCCAAAACTCTAATTCAAAAAAAAGCCAATTATCAGTACTGTATTTACATCTATGGAGAAAATCCTGTGATACCCGCTAAAGGAGAACTAAACATTCTCCCAGCAAAACATACTTGAAAGTATGGTGAGGAATCAAACCAATCCCCCCCCCAGAAGCAACGCTCCCAGCTGCGCTTCCACCAAAAGGGTGGAGATGGCTACATGCCGAGCTGCTCCATGTAAAATTTCCAGGGAAAACGTGCTACGTTCCCTAAAACGTACAGAACTAATACAGACTTAAAGATCACCCACCCAACCCTGACAGCCTCGATTTTGCAGTCCTGGTTAGTTTGCCTGGTTAAGGCTCCCCACGTTGTACCCCAACACCCCTCCAAACAGGTAGAAATGCAGCTTTTTGGGTCTGTTGAGCAGCAAGCGTTAGGGATACATCATAACTGCAGAAACATCTGCGCTAAATAACTCTGAGTTCACTCAAACCCACAACGTGGATAATTTCTCATTACTCATCTGCGATTCCCTGCAGGCCAGGATGCGACAACTACAGGGAAACAGCACTGGGCTGGCTTTTCTTGCCGGAACTCCTATCTTGAAGACTTCAATTATACATCCATGCCATTTATTCCAGATTTTTAACATTTGTCCATCAAAAATGCTATGAAGAGTCCCTCAGGAACAAGTGTGGCTATCCTGTGTGGCTCTATCCCTGTGAAAGACGTTAGCAATGGATGTAACGACTATTGGGAGCATGAGGAAGGGGAGAGAAAATGAGAATTATGACTATGGGATGACTTGGTTACACCTACATTATGGACTGATAAAATGTAAACACAGAGCAGGGACAGCGGGTTTGTTGGTTGGGAGCTGGACGAAAATAATCACTCTTAACCTCACCGATTAAAACAAATTACAGCAAAAAGTTGTTGCAAATTAACTTCTCCCCCAGGGAATGTTCTTTAAAGAACCTGGGAACCAGCCCGGTTGCAATTCAACAAAATCCACATGTATTGGTGAAATATTTTACTGTCAAGAAAATGTAGCAATATTTACATGGGAAAAACTGTTTTCATGTAAACAGCTCCTACGGTTAGCTGGAAATACTAAAAAAAGAAAGCCTAAAATAATTTCTAATATGCAGTAAATCTCTGAAACAGACTCTGCAACCTAATTGCGATGCAGCTAAAAATAACTTCATGGAGCTAAGAAAAAATTAAGAGCCTACAATACATCCAGTTGCAAATATAGAGAGCTCTGCTATTTCCATATATAATTTGTGGCAGAAAACACTATCTGAAAACCAGCACCTGAGAGAGAGAGAGGAGAGACGATGAAACCGCCTACTCGTACACCTCACTCCCTGCTCTGTGAAATTTTTGGTAATGGCAGGGCTGGGACTTTGGAAATTTCATTTCAGGATTAATTCTTGTTTGGTTTTGGACAACTCAAGCGGGCTCGCCTGGACTCAGCTCTCCCTTGGTTCCCATCCCCGCTTTAATAAAACATAAGGATACACTAAATTACCAGGAAACAAAGTAGAAAAAAAGGAATAAAGATGGGAGGAGGTTGAGGCAATTAAATTTAGATAATAAGCACTAATCATAAACACTAAGCAAGTGAGCACCGTGTTATTTAATTGCACCTTGTAATTAAAGATATTAATTAAAAAATCAATCATGTCTCATCCCCCAGCTCTTCATACTTGTGCGCTGCAGGTGAGGATGAGAACGGGCATCGGACTGCTCCTCCTGGCATCGATCCCTACGCCCTTGGAGGGCACAACACACCTCGCCCTCCCTGAAGGCAACAAAACTAATCCTGCTTGTAATAAGAGAGAGCGATATTCTTCGTGCTCAATCACCAAATGATGTTTATACACGTGCTGGAAATGCCCAGCAATGCCAAGAGCAGGCTATCTAAATCCTGCAGGTTCTCTCTTTGGGGCTACCTCGGCTGGTACAGAATAATGATGCCACCTCCTTGTCTTCCTTGAAATCTCTCTTTAAAAAGCTCCCCGCTGGCTACAGATGGGGCTGGACTTGGCAAGACCCCCGTGTCCACACTGCAAAAAGCTGGTTTCATCCCCCTGCTGCTCCCAGTCCTATGTGCAGATAAAAAAATACTCTCTTTTTGGCTCCTGAGTTGTGGCATTGCTCCCCCAGCGGTGCCGGGGAAGGGAGCTTGGCCGGGGGACGCAGGGGGAAAGCGGAGACGGGAGCTCTCTGCAGACCAGTAACAGCAGCAGTAACAGGTCAGGGCTGTGGTTTTTTCATACAGATGCTGCCTGGCAATCCATAAATGGGACTGGGAAAAGGGCAATTCCCTTTATTTTAATCTCTTTCCACTAATGATGTGCCTTTACCCCAAAAGCCCAGCAAAAATTGGCTGGAGGCCGGGCCCAGAGAGTGGTGGGGAATGGAGTTAAATCCAGTTGGTGGCCGGTGACGAGTGGTGTCCCCCAGGGCTCGGTACTGGAGCCGGTTCTCTTTAACATCTTCATCAATGATCTGGAGGAGGGGATCGAGTGCACCCTCAGTGAGTTCACAGGCAACACCAAGTTGGGTGGGAGTGTCGACCTGCTGGAGGGTGGGAAGGCTTTGCAGAGGGATG
>KZ505809.1:491754-510468 GCA_002844005.1 Limosa lapponica baueri
CAACTCCCTGAAAGGAGGGGGTAGCCAGGGGGGGACGGTCTCTTCTCCCAAGGAACAGGCGGTGGGACAAAAGCAAAGACACCTATGCCAACCACTCATGGGGAAAAACCCCCCAGCCGCAACGCTTGTCCCATTCCCTTCTCCTGTGTCTAACAGTGATGAAACAGGACAGCCGGTTAAGCCCAAAGCCTGAGCATCCTTCCCTGCCTGCTACGGCAATCCCAGGGCCCGGGTTGATCCGGTGTCCTGAAAATGAGAGATGGCAGAGAAAGGGGGGGATGCAAACGCGATGAGAAAATCCAGCCCAGCCAAGGATGCAGCAGCAGCGTCGTATCGGGGAGTTAAACAAAAAACAATTGGAAAAGATAATTTACTTGGTCTTACTTATTTATTTGCAGCAGGTTTCTCTCGGCAGCCTGGGAAAAGCTGTCGCCGCTGACACAAACATAGTTTTTCTACAGCACTGAGCATTTCCTCAGGATTTGATTTTTCCCTTTAGCTCATTCTCAACTAACCTGTGATTGTCTTAACTCTTTCTTTTTTAAAGTACAGACAACCGATATGAGCTCTTCGCCCAGATGCAAGTTAATTCCCCAAAGGAAACCGTGAGCCTTTAAAATGCAGTATTTACCAACCCGGCATTTTACCCCTGGCAAACACTTTCTTGCGTGGATTGATACCACTTCAAAATGGGAGAGCTCAGCAAATAGGAGGCCTGATATCCAAAATCGATACGGTATGGAAAACAGAGTGATATCAAAATGTGTTGTCTCTTGTGTATATAAAACACAGAGGTAATACACCTAATAACAGAAGTGGGTTTGAGAATATATTAATACTCCGACAATTTTATATCTTCTTGAATAGTAACCACATTATTTAGGTGGCAATCATCCGAAGGATAACATATACACGTTCAGGAAACTAACCTGAAAAGTGGTTTATTTTCTAGAAAGGCTCAAAAAGGGCCAAGATGATCATTTCACAACCTCCAACACAACATCGTGGTGCCAGCAGTCCTCGTTTTATGTGAGAGCAGCCAAGTGCCAAAACCTAAATGCTCGAGTGCAATAACCGCTCGCTTTAGCACATCAGCTCTATGAAATATATGTTAAATATTTCATACACAAAAAAAAACCCAACAGAGGCTACTTCTACAAGCATAGGGTAAAAAGCACAAGTATCTGTTACTGAAAATAACAATGCATTCTGTTGTTATGGCAACTAAACTTTTTAACAACATTAAGGAAATGACAGCTCATCAAGAGCTGCATCTCGTCGTTATAGCAACAAAAACGTTCAAAGTAATTGCCTTTAAAGATTTTTCTCTTTTCCTTTGCATTTTCATAAACACCCCAACAGAATAATACGCTCTTATTAAAAGGATGGATTTTTTTGCCATTTTGCAATGTTTGTAGTGATTAATGAATCAATTACTTTTGGTACTCATTTGTGGGCTAGACCGTTAACCGTGGATCACAACGCAAGGGGATGCTTGTTGCCCCAACTCCAAACCCCAGCTGTAAGACTCAGAACTAATCATGACATTGAGACTGGAAAAACTTTGATGCCGGGAGCAACATTTTTGATGGAGAAAAAACCAGTTACAATAAGTATTTTGCTTTACTAAATGCAGCCTTAATCCAAGATGCACCATGCAATTCCTATAATACCATTAATTTTCACGCACTGTTTGGAAACAGTAGGATTTGCCAGATTTTGAGAACCAGGAAGGAAGTAAACAAGAAATATTTTGAAGAGCCAGATGTAATGGATCAAGGAACAAACCTTCTCAAGGTATTTGATAGATTCGTTGAGCTTTAACTGCTGATGACAACAGTACTTCTCAATCCCAATTAAATCTTAGCATAGCACTGGCAGCAGAACGCTTTATGTCAGCACAGAGCAGTGGTGTGTTGTATAGACTGAGAATATACCACCTTTATTTATGATAACATTAAGGCAGTGAACACGTTTTGTTCCGTTGTGTGTGTGCAGAAGATATAAAAATGTAGTCATTTTGTAAAAATACAGAGCCCTAAAAGAAAGTCTCCAAACCATTGAAATACTGCATCATAAAGAATATAGTAGTGCCCAAAAATCCTATGTATTCTGGTTTTCAAAAGTGCAGAAAATAACCTGTCCTCACTTGGCAGCATAAACCTGTGAAATCACAATTACTTTTTAACCCAAGTTTATGGGATAATCAGAAATAAAAATAAGCACAGCAGTCCGGCTGATACGGATGGGTAGGAAAATGCAATGGCAGAGATTTATCGCTGAACTGGGTAACTTATACGAACCCAGTTCCGACTGAACTGGTATTTACTGTCCCGACTGAAAGCACGCTGCTGATGACTCCTGCCAAGGACCAGCCCCCAACGCTTCCAGCATCTTTGCTACATCACCTTCTCCTTTCCAAAAAATCACCTCTTGATGAATCTGTATTAAAAGTTGAGTCTAAACTAGAAAAGTTTCCGGCACGCGGATAGATGTCAGCACGCTGCCGGCTTTGTGGCATGGCATTTTCCTTTACGGACACTTCAGAAATGAGGAAGGTTTTATGCCCAGATTTTTCTTCTTTTTTATTTTTTATTTTTAAATATGTTTTTTCTAATGCATTTTCATATCTTCATTTGTATCTAAGCACCACCATACTCCAGAAAACTCCCTGTGTGTCTGTCTGTACATGAAAACAAAAAAAAGGCCATTCACCTTGATGAACTGATGGATATTTCAAAATTAGCACGGCTGTCTCTAGCTGCTCGAAATTGAAATTCTAGTTTTGGTCTCTTTTTGAAGGAATCCCAGCCACGCGGACACGTGGCCTCCCTCCATCCCTCCCAAATACCCAGTGACTTTCTGGCCAACTTTGTTTGGGGGTATAATTAAACTATGCTCAAAAGCAATGAATAGCACAGGCCTTCTGCAGCAAGGCGACGGTTTGAAGAGGCGATCGCATGATCCTGTGAGTGCCAGAAAATTGCTCAACCGCTGTTAGAGAGTGTGAAAGCCCTTAAATGCCTCAAGTTTTCCTAGACATATGTTTTCCTAGTACAATCAGGGGAAAATCGGGCAGTGTGGCTTCAGGCTTGCAGAAAATATCATAAAATTAAAAAAAAATTAAAAATATATAATAAAAGTATAAAAATATAAAAATATAAAATAATGGATATAAAATATAAAAAAATTAAAATAGTAAAAATCATATTAATATCATTTTTTGTGGTGCTCTAACCAAAAGCCATTCTGTTCGGTGGATCAAGGAGTAAAGGCACGTGGACTTTGCTTCCCCTAAGTAAGAAACAAGAAAACCCGCGTCAGGGAAAAGTTACAGGACAGATATTAACCCTTACAGTCGGGCAACAACTTTCATCCTAAACACAAAGCAAACAAGCAATGTGCCCTTCTGGCCAAGAGGGCCAATGGGATCCTGGGCTGCGTAGGGAAGAGTGTGGCCAGCAGGTCGAGGGAGGTCATTCTCCCCCTCTGCTCTGCACTGGGGAGGCCACAACTGGAATACTGCATCCAGTTCTGGGCTCCCCAGTTCAAGAGAGACAGGGAACTCCTGGAGAGAGTCCAGCGTGGGGCAACAAAGATGATGGAGGGATTGGAGCATCTCCCTGATGAGGAAAGGCTGAGAGAACTGGGACTCTTTAGCCTGGAGAAGAGAAGGCTGAGGGGAGACCTTATCAATGCTGACAAGGATCTAAAGGGTGGGTTGAAGGAGGAGGGAGCCAGACTCTTCTCAGTGGTTCCCAGTGACAGGACGAGGGGCAACGGGCACAAGCTGGAACATGGGAAGTTCCACTCAAATAGGAGGAAGAACTTCTTTGGGGTGAGGGTGGCAGAGCCCTGGAAGAGGCTGCCCAGGGAGGTGTGGAGTCCCCTTCTCTGGAGATCTTCAAGCCCCACCTGGATGCCGTCCTGAGTGATGTGCTCTGGGCAACCCTGCTTTGGCAAAGGAGTTGGACTCTAGAGGTCCCTTCCAACTCTAACAACTCAACGATTCCGTGATTCCGTGAAGATTTGGTTTTCTACCTGGTTTCCCTAGCAACCGTGTTGTCTTTTCTGAGCATTAAAGCAGGGATTGTGCACCTAGCAAACACAGCTCTGGCTTCATACAGGAGTTCTCCGCCAGCGCAAAGCCACTGCCAAAGCAGAGCCTGGAACTGCCGAGCAGTCTCTATGGTCCTCCACCGGTCAGGGACCTTGGCTTTAAGCGGGTGACATCCCTTGGAGAAAGCTGTTTTGTTGCTGCAGGTGGCTACCCGGCTTCACTGGGATGCTGAATGGGAGGGCAGGAAGCACCCTGAATGGGAGGGCAGGAGGGCACAGACTGGGAAGCAGCATTAAACAGGCAGCTATGAACTTATAATTATAGGATCATTGAATCATAGAATCATTCAGGTTGGAAAAGACCCCTGGGATCATCGAGTCCAACCATCAAACCTACTCTGCAAAGTTCTCCCCCACACCATATCCCCCAACACCACATCTCAATGACTCTTAACCACATTCAGGGATGGTGACTCCACCACCTCCCTGGGCAGGCTATTCCATGTCTGAGATGGGTTACTCTGCCTTAGGGGCATCTTAACAGGTATTTACTAGGTATCTATCTAGGTGTGTACATATATATGCGTGTATATATATATGTAATATATACTAGGTATAACAGGTATCTACTAGGATACAGGATCCTCCCTCTAGGATTTCGAGATGACCATCCACCTCTCCTGCTTTTCTACTCACTCCCAGCCAAGTCCACCCGACGCACACCGAACACGCTGACGCAAGGCTGAGACGGAGGAATTTTGTACCAGCAGAGCATCCCCTCTTCCCCATCGCTCCCCTCCAAGTGCCTTGTGAACTCTTCACGAGGGCCACCCCATAATTTCTGTTCATCTGATGAGAACTGCTACTGATGCATTTCCAGCTTATTTATAAAACTGCATTAAAAACTAATTCAGCCCAACTGTTACTCATCTCAGAAAGTAGTAACAAATCTCCTTTCACAGATTACAAGTGCTGGCAACATTCACTGGCCTTTAATTTTAATGAAAACCCAGGAGGAGCAGTACCGCTCCTCTGATGACTTACTGCTGAGGCATCCCTTCCATGAAGGCTACTCCACATAAGTTTAAACCTCAAAATTTCAAGAAGTCCTTGATTTGGGACTTTTTTTTTTTTTTAAATTTAAGGTTATTTTGCAATATCCAAAGTATTTGTTTTCATATGTTTAAAAGGCTCAGAGGCAAATATGTGTTCATTTTATTATTTGGACACTTAATTTTTCCTTCACTCCTCCAAAGTGAAAATTCTACTGTATATGAAAAAGGACCCCATTTGCCTTAAAAACCCTTAATACATATATTTTAAAACAATGGAGAACTCTTGCATGTAGATAATCTAATGCTGTGGCTGGAGGGAAGCCCTTCCTGAGGCTTAGCTCGAAAGCTACAACAATAAGAGATTTTATTGTGATTCAATTACTGTTTACTACATTCAATTTTGGTCTGGGCCATCTCCTGGAAGACTCGTGTATTCTCAGCTCCCGTAAAAAGCAGCGGGTATTCAAACACTTCAGGCACATTAGGAAATGTTGGGAATTTTTGGGTAGGAAAGGGAAAACAAGGACCTTAGTGTGTCTCGGTGGGAAAACGTGGCTATAGGACATTATCTCACGAACGCTGTTGGAGATACCTGAAGACACGGCACTTTACACTGAATAAAATCATAGTGATTTGCTGAAATTCTTATAGAAACAGAGCCTAAACACTATGAGAAACTGTCTTACTGTCATTTGCTATGAAATTAATGATTACCTATGGGTGAAAGATATCGCACACAGTGGTTTTTTTAAAACTTATTTTAAAAACAAACTCTGTGACCCTACTGATAGATTAGCTCCACAATCCTAATTCCAGGTGAAGATGGGAATATACACCTGATACAGTATATATGATTGCATTTTGCACAAAATTGATCAGACAGCAGATCCTAGTAAACTCAAAAAGCAGAATGAGCTCCACTGGCTTAATGACACAGCAAGGGAATGCACCCCAGGCTGCTCAATACGCCTTGGATCAACTGGGTGGCACCAGGTCCCTGAGCTTATCCATCACCACTTCATCTGATTACCTGAAGTAAGTCCAGGACAAGAGCACGCTGGGGAGGTGCGCGTAGGATACCCTTGGAAACATACTGCCAGTGCCCTGTCAGTAGGTCTACCTTGCACAGAGGATGAACGACTTTTGAGTTGACGGAGAAGGAAACAGTGAAATAATCTGACGTGATTCCACAACAAAACACAAGTCCCTCCATTCTTGCCTCTCTGATACGAAGGCTAAACTAATCATTGAAAGAAGAGGATGTAGACTTTCCACCTCTAAAATATTTTCTGTAGCAATTTGATGCTGCCTAAAATCTTCTGGATACTAAAGTTATTGATTGAACTAAAAAAAAAAAAAAAACCAACCAAAAAAAATCCCCCCCAAACCCACCACAAAACCAAGCTCTCTGTGCTCCTCTCACCACTGCTGCCAAAGAGTTTCCAGGAAAGCAGGGAGAATGACACAGGCTTTAGCATTTATCAAGGACACGGCCTCATTCTTAAAAAACAAAATGAAACACTAAAGACCCACTATTTTTTTTGTTCAAATAAAGATATACTGTGTCTCAATATAGTCCACGTTATAATGATTTATTAATACGCTTCAAAAGTGGACTCTATCTTTGTCCAAAATCACTCCTTTACTGGACTTCCTCATCCTTCAGATGCTCTCCTCTTATCCCCTTAACAAATCTCTTTTTTTTTATGTATCAGAAGAGAAGAAATATGACTGGGACTGGCCTAATACGCTGTGATTTCAAGAAATCTAAATGAGATCAAGAGCTGCCCAAGTCCCGCTCTGTCCTCTGTGACTCCGCTTGGCGATGTGATGAATCCACAATTGTCATCATTACGGACACAGCCACTGTAAATCCAGGCACTGTCTAAATTTATAATAGATAATACCTGCGCAGCTGACCAGAATATGCCACAAAGAACGACATCTCCTCCAGTTCTTCCAGGGAGCAGTATGGAAAGTTTATTTTTGGAGAAGGAAAGAAAGGCGCAGACAAAGGCAAAACAATCATTGTCTTGACATCGTTCTGCAATATTTGAACTGCTGCCTTGAGTCACTCTGACAAGTTAATCCATGCAATGTCAGGATGTTGTCGTGATTATTTTCTGTTTTGCTGCTCGTCTCTTGGATGACTAATTAGCTGCTCAGCCACTCAATGTTGAACAACAACCATGCAAACGTTCAGGCAACTGCACGTATTATTATAGTCAATGGCATTTTCAATCACACGGAAGCAGCCAACGCTGCCGATCGCTAACAACGATGACATCCATTTATACCATGAAGTGTGCTTAGCAAGCTGTTGCTCTGTAAGGGAATATGTTGATTTAAAATAGTGAAGAGTAACAATTCTTCTGATGATACTGAGGCATTAAAAAGCTGCCTTCGCCTCCGCTCTGTTTTGGTATTATAGATATTAAGCTGTCACAGGCATCATGCTTGGAGAACAGTAAAATGAGCAACTGCAGAAGCAAACATTACGCCATTAAAGAAATTGGAAGAAAATTCTAAATCCTTTGTGGAAATGATAAACCTTAAGGAGTTTTGTGGAAACTTATTAAGAAACATGGACAGGTATTTTCAGAATTAAAAATTAAAAAGAAGTCGCAAGTAGCACTTGGGTCGAAGAGGACGCATCCTGCATCTGAGCCATCAGGCTGGCAGAGAGATGATCTTGACCTAAAAAATGAACTTTCTTTCCCAACATTAAAGAAATGCCGGGAATATGTATGATAGAGAAAGGACCTACCGTATCAAAATGCCTTCCTCTTTGGTGTTTTTGAAAAAAAGGCTCTTTGCCCCTTGAAGAAAAGAAATTCTGCTTCAAACTACCTGATAGAAATGTCTGTAAGTAATAATTATTGCCATGATGACTCTATATTCGTCATTAGGAAGTAGCTCCGTGCAGACCTTGGTTGCCTCCCACTCAAGAGGGGCTGAATGCCCTTGATATAGAGAAAAGCTGTGTGTAGTACTCTCATGGTACTAAGAGTTTATTATAGCAATAATTTTATCAGGAATAAAGACTTTGTGTCCAAAAAGTCTGTAGGATGGGGGAAGAAAGTGCAAGGAGCAATCCACTGGCTTGCCATAGGGGAAGGAGCACTCCGTAGGCTGGCTCATTAAAAGCCCAGCTACTCAGCTACTGAATCTCTAAATTGCTTGAGGGAAAGCCCATAGATGATTAAATCACTAGAGTTTTTTCCACCTTTGACAATATGATCATGAAGAGCATCAAAAATCATCAGAAGACTCGTAAATGTAACAGGACACTAGAGCTGGATAACAAGTGAATCGCCTATTTACCAATTCTGGAGAAAAAGGGAATAAACCAGGACAGCAGAACACTTTACAGAACCACTTCTGATGCAAATCACTGTTTTGGAAAGAAAGGACAAGAACTGCTGTAGTAAAGAAATAAATAAACCCAACAGGCTGCTGGCTCAATAAAGAGTATTTAAGCTACACAAAATAAAAATAACAGAGCAGCAGGTAGCACTTAAGAAGAGTTTTGTGGCTTCACATGTTCAAATCAAGTAAGAGACTGAGAAATAGGGCAAAATGAAGTCAAAAGAAACACCAAGGGACTGGTGAGACGAAGCAAAAAGCCAGTTCTTGCGCATCTTGCTAGAAATTCCGGGGCTGGGAGGCGAATGAGGTGTTTCACAGCCTGAGAGCAAGGGACAGATTTGTTAATCTGGTAAAAAAGAAGAGAAATCTGTTAGGTATGAGCTACAGAAAATACTGAAAGATGGAAAAGCAACATACTCTGAAAGATGGAGAGAAATACTGGAATGGAGAAAGTATCGGAAGACAGAAGGTTTAATTGCTTTTTTGTGCCAAGACCAACATTTCAGAAATACTTGTGAATGAACCAAACGTTGAGGAGTCCAAGGTGCAACAAGAACACCAAACAGAAATGCTGGCAATGCTCCTGCTGAATTGCCAGCAGACTGTGTTGAACAAAAAAGGTTTGAAAATAAGTTATGAAGCATTTGATGCTTGAAAAAAATTCTCCAAGGAAAGAAGGAGGCAGTCCCGTGTACAGCAGGGCAGCTGAGACATATCTAGGGGGACATCTTGCTTTGAACTGATCCAAAACCAAGTGACTGCTTGAGAAACGACAGGACAAAACTGATTTGGGTCTGAGAAAATTTTTATTCACTCTACATTGCCATGATTTATCCTGAACTCTAAAGAATATCTCAATCAGTCGGAAAATGTCTTTGGTGTTTAAGAAAAATGTTCCATGGAGATTATGGATTCTCAGGCTCTTCCCAGTTCGTGTTGTGGTTTTATTTCAACCCAGCTCAACCTGAAGGGAAACTCAGGATGCCCTAGAACTGATCGGGGATTATTTGGCAAAATGCTTTCCACTGCATTTTCCACAAGCCAAGAAAGTAATTTTTGCATTTCAATCTCTATTTCAAAATCTGCTTTCTCCTGAACTCTCAGCCCCACAAAAGGCGTTTGCTATCGATAGCACCCACTGCACAAAGCAGCTACTGCAGGAGACAAAGGAGAGGGCTCAGTCTCTGCGTTGGTCGTGTCCCGCTGAACGAGCGGATCGACCGGTGCTGCCAAGATGCACCAAAGAGAGCTGATGTTAGAAAAGCTGTGTAAGTGCTATTTCTGAACGCACGTCGCTCGCTTATCCCTGCCGCTGACCTGCCCCCAGCACCTTCTTATTTGTAAGACATAATGGAGAGGAACGCTGGGGCTTTACACACCTGCCCCTCCTACGGAGCCACGGCTTTTATTTCTACACCACCATTTCTGGGCTCGTAATTTTTAATGGATTAGCGGACGAGTGGCTGGAAGAGGTTTGGGTTTTGCTGGCTGGATCTGAAGAGAGATGGGAGGGAAGGAAGGAGGCTGTGCCGGTGGTAGGAGCATTCCTATGTCCCATATAATCCATACTCCTCACCTCAGCCCATCCTATCCTCCTCATCCCACAGCCATTATGCGGTTAGTGAAGGTGCATGCCTGCCCAGCACAGGTTGCCCACTCACCCTCTGCCTAAAATCAACATAAAACACTCTCTCTCCATCATTTTGGGGATCCAGAGAGCTAAACCATTATTGCTGCTCTTCAATTCAAGGCTCTTCCTCAGCACCACAAAAGAGCATCCTTCATGGCTGGTATTTTGAAGTACCTTTAATAGATAGTACATTTAATGTAATGCAAAATGAAGCATTCCTGTTATTTCCCTGAAAAGACTACAAAACTGCTAAAATATATGTATATTTGGAAGGGAATTTTGCAGGAGAGCTTACATATATGCCTGCAGAAAATATACACCTCAGCTACAGAGCAAACAGGAGCCCATCCATGCCAGGGGGTTCACTTTAGGCAGGGGAAAGAATTTTTCCAGAATTTATTATAATGGCAAATTTTCTT
This sequence comes from Limosa lapponica baueri, assembly GCA_002844005.1. Classification (NCBI taxonomy): domain Eukaryota; kingdom Metazoa; phylum Chordata; class Aves; order Charadriiformes; family Scolopacidae; genus Limosa; species Limosa lapponica. Next base: position 502,287 of record KZ505809.1, read on the forward strand.
CTGGGAAAACTCATGCTGAGTTTTTTGTACACATCAAAGGATCAGCTCTTTAGCCATGACACTGCACCAAGTATCAAATCACTATTCCGGTTTATTGCTGGCTTCACAATGAACTTGAGTTGAGCAGGGTATTTATATGAGTACAATTTTGGGACAGGTGTGAACTGAAAAAGTACAGGGACCTCCAGGTATATCGGTTTCCAAACCAACACATGTATATAGGAACATATAGCATATTCAGGGGGTGCCAAGTCTTTCAGCACGCCCCTGGTCTGAGCCTTGGGCAGCAGTATGGTACAGACAGCTCTGCAGCTGCCTTGACCTGTGTCCTACAGGAGACACTTCGTTTCCCTGCCTTTCATTACGTTGATTAAAACAGAAATATTAGCACGTCTTAAACACACCAGAGTGCTGCAGGTACTACCAGAGTGGTGGTAATGCGCTTGGTGAAACAGAGAAGCAGCATGTAAACGAAAAGCATTATTAATGCACTGCTAGAAAAACTTGTTAGAATAAAGCAACTTGGAAAAAAAAGACAAACAAACACCCAAGCTTAAATTTTCCTCATAATCCAAATCATATAAAGCTCCAGTTTACTGCAAATACTGTCACAGCATTTCTAAAACTGTTGACAAATACGGGAAATAACACAAGACAGCACGTTTCCATCATTCCAGCCTGAGTTTGAGGATGTGGAGTCTCAGCCAGCCCGATCTGCTACTTGTCACTATTGATACCAGCTTAGTGGGTTGCGAACATTTGGTTAGCTCCTTGATTCAAGCTCATGGAGCCTCGATTACTCTCAACTCTCCTGCACCACGCTTATTTTCATCACTGCCAGCAGTCCCTAAAGACAGCGGTTCCTGGAGAACTAATCATGTGGAGGATGAGAGCTAAATTATTTTGGTGCTACAGCAGGAGGAAGGGCACAGGTAGGTCTGTCAGGAGGATGGACAGAGAATTTAACTCTCCAAATTCTTCTCTTGCACGTTCACAAGCGCCACTTTCTGGCTATCAGTCTCCTCCGAGTAGAAGCAACCTGGCTCTGGTGGCACAGCCACAAAGAGCCCTCAACTCTGGTGTCAGTCCCTCTGAATTCAGACCCCTGCTCTCCCCACCACGGGCTTCCCGTTGCATTCAAGGGCACTCGGCTGGTCGAAGAGTCAAAAAGCAGCAGAAGCAAGTGACTCAGAAGTTATGAAATGCCACTTTAAAGTAGTTACTTGCAGCACCACAGAGCACCCAGAAGAAACGGGGATAATGCTAATTCCCAGACGGAAAGGCATTAATAATTCCTATGACAACTTCAACAGCAGCAACACATTTTCTTGCTTCAACTCATCCTAACCGGCTTCTTGAAAGAAGTAGTCCTTATTTATAGCTATTGCTGGATAAACACCATCAGAAGGGTAAATAACCCATTTCTATCACCCTAAGCAGAGAAACCCAAAATAGATGTCCTCTTGAGTATTCACAGCAGGCTGCGGGCTATGGCAGGAGCCCTGCCACTTAATTGTTCATCAATCACTCGCAGCTCTGGCCAGAGCTGCTTTTTAATGAATTCACATCATCCTGCTTGCTCTCCCCAGCCCCTCAGACAACAGCGGCATTCCGTGACATCTTGAATGTAAATGATGTCCTAATGCAAAACCAGATAGTTATGATGTCCCCTTGGCAGCATCGTTTGCTTTTAAATGCCCCTTCAACTCAGAGAAGGTTGATGGTGCTCATGCATGAAGTCAACTGACTTGACAAATCGTCTCATCTTTGCATCGTCGTCCTGCGGTGACAAACATTTCCTGCTGGTAATTTGTTTTTGCTATGAAAGTTCACACTGGAAAAAGGAAAAATGCTGTACTTAACTTGTGCATGGTGCTTGAGCCCCGTGTGCAAGCCGGGCGGTTGCGTGAACCGTGGAAGGTGATCAAATGGCACCTGCACACAGAATCACAGAGTCTTCATGGTTGGAAGGGACCTTTGAGATCATCGAGTCCAACCACAAAAAAAACAAAACAAAACAAAACAAAAAAAAACCCACCACACCCACCCACAGACAGACACAACCCAACAATCTCGGGCACTAGAGCATGCCCTGAAGTGCCACGTCTACACGTTCCTTAAATCCCTCCAGGGATGGTGACTCCACCACCTCCCTGGGCAGGCCGTTCCAGTGCCTGACCACCCTCTCAGGAAAGTCATTCTTCCTGGGATCTAATCTAAACCTCCCCTGCCGCAGCTTCAGACCATTCCCTCTGCTCCTGTCATTTTCCCTTGGCCAACAAATGTGCCTTGTAATTCCTGACGGTAAGTGATATACCCTGAGGTTCAGTGTATGGATTTGGGGTGACCATTTCCAGTGTTACAATCAATTCACCTTTTGCCAAATGAAATTAAAAAAAACAAATCCTGTGATTCCTTTAGGTCTATAATAAGTCTAAACTGATATAAGTGGTCATTGCCTCTGTATCAAAACTATCTCCAAGTAGCGGGTTGGGGTGGATTTCTTTGCCATTTCAAATACTGTTCAAGAAAATCAAATGTTATCATTTGGTGATTAAAAAAAAGCATAACAAGTATCTCCATATCTAGATGATTTATAAACAGGAGGTGGATTTTTCTTCTCTAACTGTTCAAGTTCTGATGTGATCCCACCTGGGATGGTACCCCTGATCTCAAATTTCACGCTCCCGGTACAGCACAGTCCACTGCACGAAAGGCCACCGCTGTCCCAAAGGCTTAATCTAAGGGTCTTCCTCCAAGCAGCCCAAGTGCCCTCACATCCTTCTGCTGCTTTCATCTGCCACCTGAAAATCACACTTCAAAGTGCAGGGCTTAATCAGTGGATTCAGGAGAGGGGAAAAACCCCATGCAGACAGCCCTAGGGAGAACGTCTCTTTGCCAGAGAAACTTGTACCAAACCAAGACATCAAAGATCAGGCGAGAAGGGTCTATCTGCAAAGCCTGCAAGGAGCAGGGCACTCCGAGCATCAGGCCCATGGAGACTCATCCATCAGTTAAGCCAAGGGACATAAATTAAAGCACCGCCACATCCGTCTTACCCAGGAGCTGAATTGCTTTGGGTGCACCGTAACTTAATCCTCTTCAGGATTAAGGCCACTTCATTCCTGAATGAAAGCTTCGACACAGAGCTCTAGTGGTGCTTGAACTTCTGGTGAGAGTGAGAGAAAAGCAAAGCCAGCGTAGGAGCGCTCCAGCGTTGGAAATCAGAGAGTGGATGGGCAAGAGAGCCTGGTAGTCATGGGGACGTGCACACTGACACATCAAGGCTGAAAACTTAAGTTTGAGCCCTTTCATACTCCACCACCGCAAAAGAATCCAGCAAGACAGCTCATGTGCAGCGATCGCCATTACATTGCCTGTTCACAGCGGTATTCAAAGAGGACTGAGATTAGTTTTTATTAAAATACTGGGGCTGGAGGGGAGAAATCTGATTAACAGCTGGCCAACAGACACATTATTTCCACCAGCTCCCATTCCCAACCTCCACAGGGGAAAAGAAATTCTACTAAAGTTATTTCCTCCACTTTTGTCCAAGTTGGTATTAAAATACACTTTCCAGGACCAAAGCACAGGACCCCTAAGGATGCAGACGGGAGCTCCAGACCCCAGCAGAGGTCTGGCCGCAGTGTGCTGTGGCTGCCCGTGGATGCTGTCTCCTGAGCGGGGAGGGAGCGACAGTGGGAGAAAGGATCCTACTGTTTTGCTACAGGCTATTGCAGCGATAACGAGAAAAACTTGATCCTCAGTTATTTCACTTCTGTCCCTAAAAAGGACATATTTTCATAGAATCACAGAATCATAGAATGGCTAGAGTTGGAAGGGACCTTAAAGATCATCCAGTTCCAACCCCCCTGCCATGGGCAGGGACACCTCCCACCAGACCAGGTTGCTCCAAGCCCCATCCAGCCTGGCCTTGAACCCCTCCAGGGATGGGGCAGCCACAGCTTCTCTGGGCAACCTGGGCCAGGGTCTCACCACCCTCACAGCAAAGAATTTCTTTCTGGTATCTAATCAAAATCTCTTCTCTTCAAATTTAAAACTGTTGCCCCTTGTCCTGTCACTACACTTCCTGGTAAGGAGTCCCTCTCCGGCTCTTCTGTAGGCTCCCTTCAGATATTGATAAGGTCTCCCCGGAGCCTTCTCTTCTCCAGGCTGAACAACCCCAACTCTCTCAGCCTGTCCTCATAGCAGAGGTGCTCCAGCCCTCTGATCATCCTCGTGGCCCTCCGCTGAACCCAGTTCCAACAGGTCCATGTCCCTCCTGTGCTGAGGACTCCAGAGCTGGACACAGAACTCCAGGTGGGGTCTCATGAGAGCAGAGCAGAGGGGTAGAATCACCTCCTGAGACCTGCTGGCCACGCTTCTCTTGATGCAGCCCAGGATGCAGTTGGCTTTCTGGGCTGCCAGTGCACATTGCTGGCTCATGTTGAGCTTCTCATCCATAAGCACTCCCAAGTCCTTCTCCTCAGGGCTGCTCTCCAGCCATTCTCCACCCAACCTGTATTTGTGCCTGGGATTGCCTTGTCCCAGGTGCAGGACCCTGCACTTGGCTTGGTTGAACTTCATGCAATTTGCACGAGCCCACCTCTCCAGCCTGTCCAGGTCCCTCTGGATGGCATCCCTTCCCTCCAGCGTGTTGACTGCACCACACAGCTTGGTGTCCCACGGATAAAAGGATTCGCATGCTTCTCTTTCATTTAATCCTTGCTTTCTCTTCTGCAAAGTAAAAGTACTGACCTGAAATGTAGCCCGGAATACAACAGGGGATTTAGAGTAGCCAGACCCACCTCAGGGAAGCAGGGATGGTATGGGCTGATAAGGCACTCGAAGAGGAAGTTTTATGTTCAAAAACCAGAAGGTTAAAAACTTTTGTTTTCCAAAAAGAAAAAGGAAGGAATAACAGGGAAAAACTATGCCACGGGGAGAAAAGATGGACAACCTAAAATGTACAGCAATATTATCATAAATGTGTACTTACAATTTTAGCAATTATCTCAAATTATTATTGCACTCCACTACTTGTTAAGTTATAAACACTACCAGTGAATTAGGTGAAGATATTCTTCTTTTACAAGAATAAGGTATTTACAAAAAGATGATATTCTTCTTTTACCTATTTTTACAATTAATACCCATCAGTCTATCATATAACTGAGAGCTGCAAAGTCAGACCGTATTATTTGGAATTATTTGCAATCACAAAAGGGTCATGAATTTTCAAATCTGCATTCGCCTGCAGCACACTCCTTTAACAAACGAACCAGTAAACTTCACATGGCACTAATTTAAAAAACTGCACCCAGTTTTCAGATATGGTACTTTTTACCAAATCCCTAGGAAATCCAATTCCAGTAAATTAAGAGATGAATACTGGTGATACTACAGGAAAATGAAACGTCTCACTGGCACATACTTCTTTCCCCATAAAGAGCAAGTAATTTAGTATTTCAGAGTGAATGTTATTTTATTGTTACCAGCTCCAAGAAGCAGGATACCTCTGAAATACAATTTTCCAGGAACGAAGATGTTGAAATAGTTTTAACGACTTGTCAGAGTATTCACTTTTAAACTAAAATAGTTCATCACCTATATATTCATCACTGTAATGCTCTCAGAGCTGATGGTTAATCAGAATCAGATTAATTAATTTGGAGATGGAAGGTCTTTGGGGGCACAAGGTGATACAAGAAGTTTTGGCAACTCCATGAATAACATTCTTTCTTTGGCTCCATACTTGAATTGCTCACTATCTTATTACCAGGATCAGTGTTACACGATAGACTAGGAAAATGTGAATTTCTAACCAAATGTGATCGTTAAAATTCAGAGTTGTCCCTCCGCAAGCCAAGAGCTTGCTTTGTATGTTGGAATTCAACCAGGTACAGTAGCTCAAATTTAAAACTCTTCCTACAGTCCCTATTTGGATGCAGTATTCACTTAGACTCATAGAATTCTGATTTACTACGATCTGTTAATCAGACATTATGCTTCCTGTTAGGTTCAGATGGGGAAAAAAAAATAAAAATCACTGTTTTAGAGCTGCAAACTTTCCAATGCCTTTAACAACGCCGTCTGCCGAGCCTCCTCCTCCAGATGCATAAGAATTTCTGAGCATCATTAAACTGTCCCCACATAGGTCTCGCCAGCTGTTGCAACATATTTGCATATTTATTCCATATTCCTCTTAATTTCAAATAGCTACTTTCATCTGAAGCTGTTCTTTATTTTGCAAACCAGTTAATTCACTAAAATTAGGAAATCATAAGAAACCGCTGACAGAGCATTAACTATGTGCTGGATAATACCCCCAGACCACGGTGACTTCACCTGACACCTCCTCATTTCCATTCCAGAAATTAATTTTCATGCCTGGTGCGTCCCCTCCGTTCTTCTGCTAAATATTAACACGCACATCAAAGCGAGGTGAGATTTTAAAATGGGGATAGCCAGTGGCGGAGACTTAACGACCAACGGGCGCTTTGAATTTGCAGCAAAAGAAAGCAAAATCCTTCATTAGCTTGGAAAAATCACCACATTAACGAATGTTGGGGTTTTTATAAATGAAAGGTTTGACACCGATGACAGTTTAAGATGATTACCCAAAGATAGCTGATTTATTGTAGACAAAACTCATGAAAACAATGTTTTCTCAAGAGGTTTCACAGCCCGACTGTCCCGACAAAGCAGGCGCAGGGACACATCCCAGTGTAGAGTTATAGCTTTTTAAAGCTGTACGTAAATATAAGTTCATATCACTAATACACTACCACAAGGACGCTTTGAGCATAAAATGATAGAGGACCAAATGCACCAGCACGGTTTCTGGAGCTGTTACGCCACCACTGTTGCGTTTGGTCCCTTCCCCAGGGTTGTCCATAGCCCTGGAGGAGCCATAAGCAAATCCCCATTTGCCGGGCAACTCCAAAGGACACAGCTTCCTTGTCGGCCAAATGGTCCTCACCTGGTACAAGTCATTTTGAGGACATGGTTCGTTAAGATGAACACAAAAAAACCACCCTAACCCTTGAAGAGATACACGCCCCCAGCTTGAGGTGAGGCCCCATCCTGGTCCCTGTGTGAGGTGGGAATGGAACAAGGGAGGGATGAAAGGTGGGAATTCAGGAGATGAGAGAAAGAAGAAGGGAAAAAATCTGCCTGAACTCACTCTTCTTGTGCACTGTCATCACTGGTACTAGAACCACACACAGATTTGGTGGTGCCAACATCTTCTCTTACACAGGGTAGCATCCCACAGCACCAGGATGTGGGGGATCTTCTGCTGAACAGAGCGCGGTGGTGGGACACGCCAACAGGAAAAATCCATAGGCATGTTCACAGCAAAACGATGAGCTCTCGAGCAGACAAGATACTTTAGGAGACCTGTTAAGTTTTATGGGTTTTCAACTGTGCTTTGTGATTTTGCAAGGATGCCCTGTCTGAAGAGAGAGCTCCCACCCACCTCACCTTCTCTCCCACCCTTTGCCACAGTAGGAATATTGGATTGACTTTGAAACTTACTTAAAGAACAAAACCAAAACACATATATAAAAGGAATCAGAGACTTTCCAACTTTGGAAAATCAAATTACTGGTTCAGTACTTGGAGGAAGTCAACCCTTAAGGACAATAGCTAGAAGCTTTAAAAAATTCAAAATAAACATCAGCAGAAAAAGCATTAGAAGCTAATTGCCTGTCAAAACTTTTCCTGTTATTATTTATTTTTTAGAAGGTATGACTTTGAGGACATTATTTCTCAATCAAGATAAAGATGGCCCTTGCTTGCTGGTACACTGGCATTTTAGGCATTTCCACTTTGCAGGAAGATGATGAGTGAGCTCTTGTGGTCAGACATCACTCTACTCGGCATATGGACATCACAACCTGCTTAACCGCAGGCGATCTTTTACATGCATGTGTTTTAATGCTGGATTGCTCATTTAAGCACCCCCAGCTCCCCATGGCTAAAGATCTCCTGGAATTAACTTCACCATCAGTTGGGCAGAGAGGAACCTGAAGAAATTCAACAAGGGCAAGTGTAGGGTGCTGCACCTGGGGAAGAATAACCCCCTGCACCAGGACAGGTTGGGGGCTGACCTGCTGGAGAGCAGCTCTGAGGAGAAGGACCTGGGAGTCCTGGTGGACAACAGGATGACCATGAGCCA
>KZ505809.1:545875-557207 GCA_002844005.1 Limosa lapponica baueri
AGGCGGACAGGGCAGAAAGAGCTGCATGTCCTCAAGCCTTGCTCGGGCCAAGGGGGAAACATGAGCAGAGGCTACAAGACCCGATTGATCCTACATCCCCTGGGAAGGCAGTTACAAAGATGGTGTTACCAAATTTTCATAGCTGGGGACAATGCTCAGAAGACGCAGAGTCTGGGAGGTTCATGCTGGGCGTGAAGGAAAACATCCTCCCCTTGAGGTGGTGCAGAACTGGGACAACACATCAGAGAGGTGGGGGAATCTCCCTCCTTCAGGGCTTCAAGTCCAGTCTAAACAAAGCCATGGTAGTCCCTCTTTGAGCAGGAGGTTGGAGAAGAAGGTTGCTGAGATCCTTTCCCACCAACGTGAGCCTAGGATCAATACAGAGGTGTCTGCTCATCACGGATAGACCACTTTAGCTTCTCCAAAAGAGTTTTTACACCCAAAGTATGGCAGCCCTCAACTGCTTCCCTAATTCAGCTAATTTTTCATAAATTTCTCCTATAGCTACACCCTGCAGCCATCCCACACCAGGGAAGATTGGAGTCATCACCTGCAGCGTGAACAAAAGGTGGCCTTACGTATACTACTGGTCTCCACGCTAATAGTACGCATCATTTTCAGTAGGTTTCAGCATTTGGCATAAAAGTGAACTCCTCCCTCCTGCCAGGAATAGATGACACTACCTAATCTCTTTCATCAAATATAATCAGCTTCCTGCATTGTGTTTTTAAAAGTGGGAAGTCAGGACTGCCCATCACCGAGCACGCATGTACATCCCCATGGGAATACTTCCTATTTTAGCCAACAGAATTTTTAATACGAGAGCATCAGCCTCGGCGAGTGCCACAGGCAGCATCAGAAAGGTGAGGGCAAACTGACAAGTGCCCGTGTGATCAAAAAGGGGGTAAAAATAAAAGTTCCCTTTAGGATGACATAGAAGCCGAGCTGATGGCTCGTAGCAGCGCGATGACCCCTGCGCACCAAACCAGGCCTCCTCAGAAACAGCAGTTAAGACACAATGAAAACAGGGAACTAGATTGTTGCCTGTGTGAGCTGCCTAGAGCAAGGGATTAGAATAAACATTTTTAGATCATCACTTGAATAACTTTATCCTTTTAAAACACCTTTAAGTCCTGATTTATTATCCACTTTCTCAGCACAATGCACTTTTCTAGGTGCATGAGTCACCCTGGCTGTGGCTGTGGCCAGCTCAATTGATCTTTTCCAGCAGTTCCTGGCGTTTTATGAGCCCATGGACCAAATCCATCACGTAGATGCCGAGGTTATAAAATGTCCCTTCTGCTTATCTCCTCTGCCAGCAGAAGGGGGATAATCAGCTCCCTCCTCTTGTGAGAACAAGGTGGGATGTTCTTATTTTGCATTATGGCGCTCTCTGCGGCTCCTGGCGAAAATGGTGGCCGCCTGCGCACACGTATTATTTTATAGATATTTATTTCCGAGTGTGTGCATATATACAACACAAGATCAATAGACTTAAGGCAAAATTCGTTTCCCACTTAGAGGGCTGAGCAAACACACGGGGGCCTTTCAGTGCCTGAGTGGGCACAGAGGGATAAACGAGAACAGGGCGACATTTTCTGAATTTCCATCAGCGGTTGGAGAGGCAGCAAAAAGCAAAACAACACTCATCCCTCCCCTGAATAGCCAAAATAAAGTTCAGCAGAGCTAGCCATAGGGGGGGGTAACTAGAAAGGAAACCTGAAAACAGATTACTTTCTAGGCACGGAGTTTCCCACTATTCATATTCCTTTCCAGACTTGAATTTCTGCTGCCGACAGTTTGATGTCCCCACCTCAGCTTCGTGACCCAGGACAGTCTCTCGTAAAAGCTGCTGAACGCTGACCACGACTGACCGTGTTTTAAATACCTACACGCAAACGCACGCTGGAGGGTGGCTGCGGGCAGAGGAACGGAGAGAGACCCCACACATCCACCATCATCGCAGAAGGAAGAAATACATCATTTGCTAAGCCACAAACCGCTCGGAAGCAAAGCAGGGACAAAAGCGAGACCAGGGCTTCTCCTAATTATTCCCTTTTGGCAAAAAGCATCCTGCTGAAAATTCCAGTTGGGCTCTAATTCCCGTGTTGGGATGCGCGGTGCGAGGAGCACGTGTGGTCCACCAGCCATGCTGCAAAGCCTCAGGTGCCTCAGTCACCGGGAGCTCCAGCAACGTTAAACCAACCCGCAGCCGCTGCGGCTCCTGCTCGACAGCTACAAAACTATCAGTGTTGGTATTTCTGCCGGAGCCGAAAAGGACGTGGCAGGCTTTGATACCAATTCGTGTCTGGTATCTGTGAGCAGGGACGTTATAAAAACAGAGAACAAAGCAAACTCTGCTCTTTCGCAGAGCGTATCTGACAACAATAAATCCATATTTGGCACCTCTGGCAATGACTACGAAAGGAATCACAGATGTGTGTGAAAATTATGAAGGACCATAAAAGCACAGGGGAAAACGCAGAGGAGAAATTCAAAGCCAAAAAAAGGACTCTGGAGTGGTTCAACAGACTCATCAAGCAGAGAATACGGCATCTAATCAGACACTAACCAGTTTTTAAGTGGAGAATGAGTCTTATCAAGGAGGGAATGGGCCAGAAGGGCAGGAGAGCCACATCCCAGCACTGTTTCTGCTGCCAATGCTCAGAGGTGTAGCTGGGCAAGCCCTCAGCCCTTCTGAAATGGGGCTGGTAACACTGATGCACCCTCCACGAGGCGTTTTCACATCCGAGGCTGACGAGTGTGGCCAATGCAGCCTGCTTCCTCGGCAGCTTCTGTCCCCCACTCTGACTCCCATCCCACAAATGCTCCAGCTCGCTCTCAGCTCCTCTAAGGATGAGCTCAGCCACAAAGCTTCGGCATCCTACTGAGTTCCCAGCACAACTCCTCTGACGACTCACTCCTCTTAGCTCACTGGATTTTCTTCTCGTCTTCTGATATAAGCTGTTAGGAACACGGTCCTCTCAACGACTTGCATAAACACATTTACACAAAGCCCTCTATTACTGGAGTAACTCTACACGACTCTCTGGCGGTGCTCAAATTACTCCTGTAAGAGCACTTGGTTTCACAAGTGTTATTTTCATGCTTACACACTGGGGATGTAATTTCTAGAGAGCTTCACCTGGGGGATCTCTTTAAGGAAATAACGTTTTGCTGAGCGGCTCCATGTCCGAGGGCGGTAGTAGGATCGCAGCTCCATGGCCTGCCATGCCAGAAACCCCTCACATTTTGGAAAATTCGCAAATGCTGCCTTCTTCAACACTGATATTCTGACACAAAGAAATTATTTTTTTTGCCTTGCCCCCGAAAGAAAATTTTTTAAAACGACAAGCTGTGAGCTGGGCACGTAGTGTGAATTTAATCAATCATTACTCCTGACCTCTGCTACAGGTAAGGCAAGCAGAGTAACCTCAGAGCCCAACAAACCCGAGAAATAAAGACAATTCTACTTCTTCAAAGCCAGCAGGGATTTTTCCTTGTTTAGATCTCTGCATCTAGCTTTCAATGGTACCTGAGCTGCACAGCTGGCTTCAAATGTCTTGAGTTCAACTCAAGTCCTACCAAAACAACAATTTAGGGTGCCCAGGACATGTCACAGGAAAGTAGAAGACAGCTTTATGGTGGCACCTGCACTTTATGTCATTTAGAGAGGCTGCAGACTACCCTGAGAAACCAAAGAACTAAGAAGTTCTTTGTTACATAGTTGAGTCTCTTCACACACTCCTTTTTCCTCCGGTTAATTAAAAATGATACACTATTTAAATCTCATTTCCTTCTACTGAGCGTCAGGCAGAGGCTGAGAAGAGCAGAGCTTCATCAAACCCATTTCAAATTCTGATTACTTTTAAATTCAGAAGCAAAGGTTTTTGCAAATACCTCAGGAGGAGCGAATCCAGTTGTCGAGAATCTGTTGTCTGGATGGTTTTTATTGCAGTCTAAAGACAAATAAAAGCACTCCTGTTCTGAGTACATTCAGAGAGAAGATGCAATTCATTAAATGTAATGAGTTTTTCAGACCTGCAATACTGAGAACTTGTTTGGTTACTTTTTTCTTTTTTCTTTTCTTTTTAATTAAAAAGCCTATCTGCCGTTTTGTCGATTTATTTGGTATCCAAGTGCTTTTAAACACTGGCGCTTAAATAATATGAAATCCATCTTTGCCAGAAACCTTTAGAGCAGATAAGTGCCAGTAAATCACAGCCTTCTTTACAGCATCCCAAACTTCAGTAAATACTGGTCATTACAGACTCCATCTAGTTATCCCAACACACTGGGAGCTTACTATTTTCTTCTGTGACTTAACTGAGCCACCATTAGCAAGCAGATTTATGGTTAGAAGATTTACATAACAGAGAAGATAAGATTTCAGTTGTTTTCTCACCGAGTATCTGCAGATGAGAAAGGCCAGTAAGTTTGATGAGACAGTACACAGTCCCCAAAAATACAGTGGCATTTTTCAGCACCTACTGAGAATTTTCCTTCTTTTATAGAATTAATCACTATTTTGAATTGACACATCATGGCAGCAATACAAAGCTATGGCAGATGAAGGCTTGCTAATATACAGCTCTAGCTGCCCTAAACAGTTCTTTCTTAACCTTAAATGTTTTCCCACAATGTAAAAAATATCCCACTTCAAACGACGTCCACGGAATTGAGATGCTGAACAGCTCTGCCACGGAAGTGCACAGGCAATCAAAGCAAGGCAAACGCATCAAGAACAAAGATGGGGCATCGAACACTAAATAACGAACGTATTTCTTTTTATCAACACTGAAACTGTCTGCAAAACACCTACAAGCGGAGGGCTGCTTCTTGCTCCCTGAGACAGGAGTTTCACCCCTGAAAGCAGACGGGAAGGAATGAAGCCCTCGCATGCAAAGTCACGTGCATGCCCCTAAAAACCTCACAGGCACCTTCATGCCTGCAGGATGCATCACCGGGGCGATGAGGGGAAGGTCTGCTCCAAAACCCAGCTGCTGTGGTGGCTACGCGTTTGTTTCAGAGACTGCTTCCTGGCAAGAGGCCCCAGAAGTACCGGCTCTTCACGTTGAACAGCTTTTTAAACCAAGAAAACCGCATGTTTATGCACAGGCATTAAACCCATACAGAGAATACAGCCCATGCAAGCCAGGTGCAAACCTGAAGCCCAAATGCTGGCATCGGACCCCTGATATCCCAGGAGAAATAACCGGGGGGTGTCATTTTGTTCAATGCACCACCAAGTGCCTTCTCCATCAACACCTTCTACCCTATGGCTGCTGCAGGGAAGAGGGATGCTTTCCTCTTAGTCCCCTCTGTTTGATAAACTATTGCCCCACTACTGTCAGCCAGCTGAGAATTTAGCAAAGCTTGAAAATAAGAAGAAAAGAGAAAAGATTTGCAACTGTTCTTATCTGTTTATTTATGCTGCTTCAAAGAATTCAATTTTGAGGGGTTTATACTCCCTGAACAGGAGGTGGCAAATAATTTGCATGCTGCTGGCACAGCCGATTATTTTGGGAAATGCTGAGAAATTGGGCTATGGTTTCAGCCTCCAAAACAAGCACGATAATGTATAGGAGGACACCAACCTGCTCAAAGGAATTTGCAATTCCTAAAGGTAAATCAGCCGTCACAGATGGTGGAAAGTGGAAAAAACCCCTACTAGTAAAGCCAGCAATGTAGTGGATAGACATGTTTTCTTCTGCGTCTATTTTGGTTTTCCATACATTAAATATAACCTCAAACAGTATCTAATACAGCACATGGGTACCCATCTGCTGCACCAACACCTCTTACTCTGAAAACACCCACGCCACAAAAACGCGAGCGGAGATCGCGTTCAGAAAGAGCCACCTACTTCACATCAGCAACTTCCAGCAGCTTCGTCAGTCACAACAAACTTCGCGGTCCCTCCCGATTTCCCACAAAAGCTGCTCTCCATCCTCTCCTGCGTAATCCCCTACGTGTTGCCTGCTCTTCTCCCCCCTTTCCCCACTGTCCCCTCTCCTGCTACCCCAAGCTCTGCTCCTCCAGGGATGTCCACACATACAATGGGAAGACGCCCTCCACTGATCCAACACCGCCTTATTGTGAGCTGTGCTGTCCTGCTTTGGGGTGGAGCAGAGCCACCTTCCTATTCAGTGAAAGATGCTCTTGTTCATCCCTGTTGCTGTGGCAACCAGGCTCAGCTGACTCAGCTGTTTACCCCATGGAGGGGTTGCACCTCTGGGGAGGAGTGGACAAGGCAGGTGACCCAAACTGACCAACTGGGTCGTCCTATCTGCCTATGCTCGGTATAAAAGCTGAGGGATCAAAGGGGGCAGGTTCGCTCTTCTTCTTTGGCTCTTCTTCAACGGCTTGCTTGCTTTGATAACTGATGCACGAGGAAGACCCTGTCGGTTTGTTCACCTTCGATCCCCACTAGTGTGTTCCAGAATCCAGTTCCCAGTCACTGAGACCAGTCTGAAACTTTCCTAGTGCCTGCTGGTGACATCTCCCTGGGAGTTTGATATGGTTTTGTATATATTGTATTTATTTAATTTTTTCCTTTTTTATTTTATTATTACTATATTTCATTAAAGTAGTTTAAATTTTTTTCCTAAACTCCTAACTCGCTTTATCTCTCTTCTTCCTCTCCTTGGAGTGAGAGGTGGGGGAGAGCATCTGTCCTCTTGTCAATGGCCAACTCAGCCCAAACCACAAGCCATGCAATAGCTAAAAAAGCATGCAAAATAAGGAAACAACAGTTAGCATTATACTTGAGAAGTATTTAAGAGAAGAATATTTTTAGTTTCAGTGGTCACACACATACTTCTTTGCTTCACAGGCAATAAGAGCAGAAGCACTGCTCTGGATTTCCAGACTGAACTTGGATCTGCTCCCGGTCTTTGTTTTGCTTGCTTTAAAACGAGATAGGCCAACAAACAGTGCCGGTTTGTCAACAAAAGCACTTTGGGCACCCTTTACGTTCTCTTTCAATGTCTGTGGAGATCTACTGATGCCCTTGAACCATGTGGAGAATAAATCTCACTGCTCATGTTGTGCTGCATGCTAATTCTGTGCTGCCCCGGGAAGGAGAATACCCGTCACGAAAGCATGAAGCGCCTCGGTTCCAGTTTCAAAGAGCTGGCGAGAGAGTACCGTGAGGGAGGGGAAAGAAGAAGAAAAACTTCCTGCTAGGTAGCTTTCCAGAGAAGCATGAAAGTAGGTTTTCAAGTTAATTTCAAGCTAATTGTCTATGGAGACAACCTGCTTTCCTGCAAGCATCCAGATAAATAGGGCTGTTCACAGACGCTGAGGGCATCGTCACCCAAGGAGCAAGTGCTGCCTTTACGTTGGCACCACTTTATATCGCTTGCCTTTATAATGGCCCAGGAAACTCCCACATCTTTATTTGCAATTTTTTCTTGTGGAAACTATATTAGTAGATAGCCTACCCTGAGGCAGCCTGACGCTGAAATACTTCCTTTGCTTTTAACACGGACAAAATGTAGGAAACTGTGCATGCTTCTCCGGTTACTTTAATTAGAGATCCTATGGATGCTAAAGACTTTATCATAAACATTTCAGGGGCAAATTTTAAAGACTAAATAAGGGAGAAAGAGTTCATAATTTAAAAGATACCAGAACACAGCAGATACAATTACTCTTTGCTGATCTCTTACTTGTGAAGACAGAAAAACCCAAGACTTTGATACAAAAAAAAAATAATCCTTCCAATTCGCTCATTTTCTTTCTTGCTAATATTTGGGAGGCACAACAAGAATCGTGCAATTAATTTATTTTTTGTTTAGAGGAACTAATAGCTAGTTAAGTCTGAACACAAGTTCACAGAACTACAATGTAAAATTTTTAAAAAGCATGATATGCTAGGAAATTTTGGTTTCCCTATTTGTATGGTTAAGGTTAATAAATGACAGCATTAGATGTTCCTTGGATTCTGGAAGTCTGACTTGGACATCGGAAGGTCTCAACACAAAAGCAGGCTGGTGGGAACAGATGAGCTGCACTCAGGGCACAAACCTCTGCTAGAAAGAGGGGTTGCAGCCTTGTGGACTGTGGACCCACACACAAACACAGCCCCCAGCATGTGCCCCACCACCAGATTTGTCCCTGTCCCCTCCCTGCTGCACAGCTCCCACCAACACAGACCACAGTCCAGCTTTCAGCCCCTTTCCATCTAGAAAGGAAAATCTCATTTATTTCCACAGCTAGGTTTTTAACAACTTTTGCATTATCTTAAACAAGACCAGACACCAAAATCTGATGCAGATATTGAACGCCAAAGAATCACAGATTGGTTAGAGTTGGAAGGGACCTTAAAGCTCAACTAGTTCCAACCCCCCTGCCCTGGGCAGGGACACCTCCCACCAGACCAAGTTGCTCAAAGCCCCATCCAGCTTGGACCTGAACCCCTCTAGGGATGGGGAATCCACAGCTTCCTCAGGCAACCTGGGCCAGGGTCTCACCACCCTCACAGTCAAGAATTTCTTACTGATATCTAAACTGAATCTCCCCTCCTTCCATTTGAAGCCATCACCCCTCATCCTATTGCTACACGCCCTTGTAAAAAGTCCCTCTCCAGCTTTCTTGTAGGCCCCCTTCAGACACTGGAAGGTCATTATAAGGTGTCCACAGAGCCTTCTCCAGGCTGACCAACCCCAACTCTCTCAGCTTGTCCTCATAGGAGAGGTGCTCCAGCCCTCTGATCATCTTCGTGGCCTCCCTGGACTCACTCCAACATGTTCACATCCTTTTTATGTTGAGGGGCCCTAGAGCTCAACCCAGGACTCCAGGTGGGTCTCACCAGAGTGAAGTAGAGGGGGAAAATCCCCTCCATCACCCTGGTGGCCACGCTGCTGGTGATGCAGCCCAGGATGTGGTTGTCTTTCTGGGCTGTGAGCGCACATTGCTAGTTCATGTTGAGTTTCTCACCCACCAACACCCCTAAGCCCTTCTCCTCAGGGCTGCTCTCGATGCAACAAACAAAACTGAGGGTATCATCTGTTCCTAAATAACCCCTTGGTATCCCTATATTCCCCATGCTATGAGCCAGTTTCACTCAGTGAAGACCCAGTGAGGCTTCCCAAAGTCCAAAGGAGGTAGTATTGTTTTCCTTGGATGGAGCAGCTGCCTTACAAGGAGAGGCTGAACAGGTTGCCAGTCTGCAATCTGGAGAGGAGAAGGCTAAGGCTTGGTGTCATCAAGGCAGTGAATAAAATGAATGCAGAAGGGCTTACCCCACAATATTACAAACTGGGGAGAGGGGAGGAGGGAGAAGAAATAATAAAAGGAAATAATCAATGAAACTTATAGCAGATAGGTTTACCATTGAAAAAATAGCACTCTTCCCTGTGGGTTGGGAAGATCTGGAGACCATCGCTATCAGTGTTGTGGTTTTGACCGGATTGACCAATCAGAACGACAGATGGCCCCTTCCTCTCCCCTCTAAAGAAAAGAGAGGAGAGGAAGAGATAAAAAAAGAGATCTATGAGTTTAGAAAAAACTAAACTACTTTAATGAAAATATTAATAAATAATGAAATAATAAATAATAATAAGGGGGGAAAAAAGGGAAAAAAAAAGTATACAGTATATACAAAACCGTAGCAAGCTCTCAGGATGATCATCACGTTACCAGCAGGCACAGCTAAAAAAGTAAAATTACTGAACAGAAAATTAGTTCTGTTTTACCTCACACCAGGACAATCAGAGATAGTGGAGGCAGCAGGATAAGCACAGTCCAAAGGGACCAAACACATCAGTCAGTGGAGATGGCGATGCTATAGCTTGGCTGAAAGTAACATACACTGCAGTAAAATTCAGTAAAATTTACTGACTAGTGATGTATTTGGTCTTATTGTTGAGAGATTTTGTTTTAAGATTACCTTAATGGAAGTTTATGGAAAGTGATGGACTTCAAATACAGGGAAGCACAACTCCTCCAATACAGAAAGGTCTAATCAAATCTTTAAAATTAATCCATTGTAACTCAGAAAGAAACCTTGAATTATAAAGGGTAAAAATACCTTTTAAAACTATGCTTTTATGGATACCAGGAAAGGCAGCATGGGGTGATTTCATTTCTTCAAGCACCTTCTAAAGTGGCTTTAGAGAACAAAAGGGGATAGCTGCTTTGGTTCCAAAACACAAATTGATCAGTTCTGTGTCTGTCTTAGTATCAAGCAGCTTTTTGTTCCCCAATTAATACCATGAAATAGTCTAGAAGAAGAAACTTTTCTGTACTGGTGAGTCAAAATCAGACCCTGTGTGTCTTAATCTGAGAAAAGGCCATGGATTGCTGAGCCCATAAATCAATATAAGTGGCAAATACTACTGTTGCCTTCTCTTGTTTGTCAAACTCACTCAAAACTGTGCTCATTAGCAAAGCTCAGTCACTTTGTTTATCAAAACTGCTCTAGCCATATTTCATGCATTAGTAGTGGTTTTGGAGACATGAAAAAACGGTGATAAAAGGAAGCTCTTGTATTTATTTTACAGCTGCTGTTCGTATTAACTACTTTTTCAAGGGTTGCATGGAGAAAGTCATAATCTACTTATGAACATGTTTCACTTGGATGGTTTCTCAGATTATCCAACTCTGCAATTAAAACAACATGAAAAATATCAACAAAATTATTTTCAGTAGTATTTAAAAACAACTCAAGTGCTTCATTTTCCCTGCATGATGATCATACTACTTCTGTGTTAAAGAGAACAAGTATTTTATTCTGAGCTCTGGCAAACAGATCTATATAGTTTTTAAATGTGGACTTACACTGAAAGCTTTTTCCTATAATAAAATTATTTCATGATACTGAGTTTTAAATAACACCATATATTTGAAGGAGAGGAAAGTTATTCTCTGCAGCAGGAACACGAATGCAGACATCATCCAGGGCTGAGCAGATACAGCTCAGGATCTGTGCAGCTTTCCTGAGAGCATCCAGGGTACCCGGCCGTACACGCACCCACCTCTGGGCTCCCGCTGCTCCAGCTTCACCACGTAGCAAACTGGTCTTAAAATTGCACGTGATGCCTACACCTCCAGGTGTTATGGGAGCTGCTCTTGCCAGTGCGTTTGAAGAAAGCTCTTCAAGAATTTTACTGGGGTGAATAGTTTTTACAGACCTTTATTTCTCCAGGTATTCAACCTCATTATAAAATAAAACTAGCGTTCAAGATTACTCCATGCTCCATTTCCAAATTGAGCAGCAAGTTTTCAAGTCCCATGACAGATCACAGAATGCTATGGGGTTGGAAGGGACCTCTGGAGATCATCTAGTCCAACCCCCTGCCAAAGCAGGGCCACCCAGAACAGGTCC
>KZ505809.1:557392-588043 GCA_002844005.1 Limosa lapponica baueri
TTGATCAGATCCCCCCTCAGTCTTCTCTTCTCCAGACTAAAAAGACCCAAGTCCCTCAGCCTTTCCTCATAAGAGAGATGCTCCAGGCCCCTAGTCATTGTGATCCTGAGGGTGTCTCAACTTAGAATGAGCAGCAAGTTTTCCAGGCTCTGTTTCATAATAACTTTTCTAAAGCCTTAAAGTTGATGCTGAAGGAAAACTTACATAAAATGAGCAATCCAAGACTAAAACCTTCGAGCTATTCTACATTTAACTAGGAAATAATCTAAATAAGGTGAGGAAAACTTAAGAGATTAACGGGATGCTGCTGTATTTGTTTCTGACTCGTTGGCATGCACACCAAAATGAGGTACTGAAGAAGTTTCTCTTTGATTTTATAGAGATGTTATGTTTCATAGACTCCCAATACAAGCCAGCAACCATGCCTCAGCACCTTCCTTCCATTCCTGCCTCCAAGACAGCTTGTAGCGTCTTCACGGGGCAAGCCCACTCAACTGACTCCAAAAGTTGTCACCACTTTCTCCCTCTCCGATCTAATGAGCGTTGCCAGAAAAGACAACTCACATCGGTGCCTCTCCTCCAAAGCACTTGCAGGTGAGCCAATAAAGATAATAGCAACATTAAACCAACTACAGGGGCCAAGGGGAAAACTCTGGGCATTGGGTAAGCACTGTGACAAAGCTCATCTAGAAAAAGTTGAATAGAAAAAGAAAAGTTTTTAAAAAAAGTAAAAAAAAAAAAAAAATCCCAGTCAAAGGAGCCACAGAAAACTGAGCCCCTAAACTGCAACGCTTTCCATCCTGGAAAGACCAGCAAAATGCTGGAGATGCCAAAGGCAGGCAAACTAAACAAACGGTATCATTAATAACAAAACAAACAAACTAAACCCAAAGTAAAAGGAAAAAAAAAGAAAAAAGTTTCTTTAACTTAAGAGCACTAATTGAAGACTATGAGAGACAAGGCAGATTTTCTCAAGAGCAAAGGCAACACGAACACCCCAACTACAAGAGCATTTAAGGAAGCAGCAAGCAAGCGCTAGGGATTTCTTGTTTTTAATGACAGCTCAAATCAAAGAAAGAAAAATCCACACTGACAATTCCTGGAGCTCTATAATCCAGCCAAGCCACCCACCCCTCACTTCTTTTTCAGCTCAAATCACAGTCGCACCAAACCCAGGAACTGAAACAGAGTAGGCTTGAAGTTAATACACTGATCCAATAAAGCATCTCTTCAGAGAAACAAATAAAATGTTGCCAGAACTTGCACCTTCCTCATTTATGAGTAATTTTTATTTCAGTCTCATGATTCTTAAGAACTGGATATATGGGACTTCCTTTTCTTTCAGACCTTTTATGTCAGAAACACTGAAAGGGGAAAAAAAAAGGGGTCATTGCATTTAAGTCAGAATAAGACACTACTTCTCCTTCTGTGTTACCAGGGGTAGAAAATGTAATTTATAGGAGAAAGCATCTATTTTCCAGATGGAACTGGTAGCTTCCTGTACTAAAGGCTTCTCAGTGGTGAAACCCTGAGTCAAAGAGACATTTCAAGGGATGGTGTTGCTGAAGCAGTACGGACCAAACCCTCCTGTCCAAAAACTCCTGAAATAATAATCAAAAGCCAGTACGTACACATTTGGGGGGGTAAAAAAGGTCACACACAGAAATGGGAGAAAAAAGGACATGCAATGCAGTTCTGCAAGCTCACAATCTCTTGAAAATGCAAAGCAGCAAAGTGCTGCTTGCAAATAGACCATCAACCAGTAGCCCCGTATCTGCTCCTCCACAGCCCCACCGCTCCCTCAAGCAGCTTTCTTCATAAAAGACAATCATCATTAGAAAACACAGCTCTTTCCCCTGCCAGTTATTTCTGACTGTACCTTGCCTGCAAGATTTTGCTCAGCTTTGCTGCACGGCTAGAAATGAGCTGAAGTTCACATGGTTGAAAATAAAAAGTCAAAACAAAGGTCAGGATAAGCAAGAACCCTGAAGCTTTTGTACAGATGGTCAGCTGCTACGCTTTGGAAATGTTAGCTGCTCTCTTAATTCATAGAATCATAGAATGGTTTGGGTTGGAAGGGACCTTAAAGATCATCTGGTTCCAACCCCCTGCCCTGGGCAGGGACACCTCCCACCAGACCAGGTTGCTCAAAGCCCCATCCAGCCTGGCCTTGAACCTGGCAGCCACAGCTTCTTGAATCTTGAGGTATCACAACTGCATCAAGACTAAAAAAAAATTACTATATTGGAAGGAAAGAAGTTTAAGCACTGACTTGATACTTAACCCACAACCAAAACCAAATCCAGATTGATTTTCATTGGCTCAGTCATTTTATTTCCATTTCCCGTATTAAAAGCGCGGTTCAAAGGAACGAGCTACTTTGGCTGGTTTCTACAGTCACCAGCAAGCTGCAGCACCTGAAATGCCCCAAACTGTACCAGAATTTGTCCATAGCCTGACTCCTGGACCTTCTTATTTTCACTCAGAAAAGGTGCACGGGTAGAGGAGAATGACAACACAGCATTTCACACCGGGGCCGTGTCAGGTAGATGGTACCTGCACGCTACTCCCAGGCAGGATGCAAGAACGTGCCCAACCTTGGACTGAAATTTGTCATTATTCTTGTCTACACCACGCCACTGTACTCTTTACTATTTAAAAATAACTAATAACCCCGTAGGTATCAATACACCCCAAGATGAATCATTCCATCTTTCCTCTTTTTTGCCCCGCTTCCTCAACCAGTTCTGATCTCTGCCACTGAGTTCAACAACCCTGCTGTCGTTTCAGGTACCCAATGAACCCAGGTGTTGTATGAATTTTTCCTTTTGCTCTTCCCATCTCAGACTTTTCTCTCTTTGATCAGACAGCCTCTCCGTTAAAATTTCGCTGCCATGTGCTGCGGTGGTCGGGACCACCCTGCCTTACGTTTGTATCTCCTGAGAAATGGAGATGCCATACCGAAGACGCTCCTCTGCTGAACAAGAAGAGGGGGAAAAAAAGTTCTGCTATTGTCCTCAACATCATTTTCTCTTGTTGTCTTTCCCTTGGAGGAATAATCCAATTCCACTTTGTCACATTAGCGGGCAAAAACTGTAAAGGTCAGAGAAAAATAGAGGCAGTGCAAGGGAGTGTTTAAATTACTTTCTCCAGGGATAACTCCATTTATCCCCCCGAGGCACACAGACAGAGCCAGGCACAGCAGGTTGATCTGTCACCTGATCATCTCTGCCTTGCTCAGCCTGGGTTTTTTACCTGTAAGTAATATCAGAAAGTTTTTAATCAAATGGCTGAATATCTGAAGTCAACTTTTCTGACATATTGATTGTTTTAAGAAGATCTGAACAAACTCTACACGAGTTCCCGTATTTTTTAGAAGAGAACATATGAAGGCAACACCCTTCTCAAAGTCTTCTAATGAGCCTCTGCAGTTTTAATTGCCAACTGACTGTTTCCTTATTTTTCCTTGCAAATTATCCACGGTACCAAGCTCCTTTTCAAGTTGGGTAATTTCTGAGGCTTCAGCTAGCAAACTAGGGAAGTAATTCCAGAGGACTCCAGTAAAAAAACAGTGGTGGAAAATTCAAACTCATCCAAGCTTGGCAAGAAATTGATAAACTACTCCCTTAATCATGCCGCGTGGCACTGAGTTTTGTGCAATTAGCACTGCTGATAAGCAGAGAAGCTTGAGAAACTCTTGTGCTGGCTTTTGAGGAGACATCCTTAGTTTCACCAGAAAAAAAGATTTACATAATTTCCAGTTTAACAACTTCAGCTTGTGCTTTCTTCTTTTTTTTTTTCCACTAATATTGTTTTCCTAAAAGCATAGACATAACATAGATGTTAAGTACAACTCCACTGAAACTGGC
Source organism: Limosa lapponica baueri (assembly GCA_002844005.1). Classification (NCBI taxonomy): domain Eukaryota; kingdom Metazoa; phylum Chordata; class Aves; order Charadriiformes; family Scolopacidae; genus Limosa; species Limosa lapponica. Next base: position 561,262 of record KZ505809.1, read on the forward strand.
AGCCTTGCACCGAGAGGTTTTTGTGGGAAGTTTTTTATTTGAATTTTGTCCCCAGGAGAATATAATTTTTGATGCTAAAGCTACCCCTCAAATAAACATGACATCCTTGGTGCATGGAGACTCCACTCCTTTCACAAGCTCTCAAAAACTGCCTGCAAAAACACTACTTAACTCTGCTCATCAGATTATTCTTTAAGAGTAAACAGGAATTACTGTGCAATAAATTTCCACTTACTAAGAAGATCTTTTGTGTTATCAAATGAAGAATTATGAAGTTTTATATACAACCAGAATTCAGCTGGGGTGGTTTTTTTGTCTCTTTTGTTCTGTGTTTTTTTCTGGACGTGTCATATAGTTCCTTCTACCACCCATGTTACTAGTAAACAAAACCACATTTGAATTTTAGTACATTTTTACTTCTTTCGGACTCTTGCGATAACACACTAGGAAATCCTGTGTGCTTGGCAACGAGCAAGACAAAATCCTTTCTTGGTCTACAGGAAAGATTCCTAATTAACGGGGCCTAATATTGAGCCGGGTGGCTTGGGCAGAGACAAGGTGCATCTACCTCTTGCCCAGCCTCCTCCTTTACCATCGCTGGACTCTCACGCTGACGCTCTGCCTGCGGACGGGAAGAGAAGGGCAGCAGCAAGTCACCCACACGCTCGTGTTTGCCCTGGTGCTACCAGGCAACCAAGGCAGAGATCTCAGGCACGCCAGCGTTCAGGCTGTCCTTAGGTGGCGGTGAGTTAGAGGGTGAGCACCCAGCTAGAGCAGAGGTAAACAAAAACAACAAAACCCAGCATATTTTTTATATTTGGATGACTTGCTCGTTCAATAATGTCATTTCTGAGCGATTTGAAAGCACAGCTTAGCGCCGTTGCTGTTTTAAGACTCTCAACTAGCTTCCTCAAAGAAGCGACCACAGCAATTTGAGATATAAGGGTAAACAAGTGTATTTGGAGAATAGCACCCTCCCAGGGGATCAGAGACGTCATTTTAGCTGCGAGACAATTTATCCATAACAAGTGGAGTTTTCTTTCCCTTATTCTAATACGCTTAATTTAATTATTTGTTGGATTCAGGGAGAAAAGTCTGTAATTCTGTTTTAAATTGCGAGTTTTGCATTTAGGCACTTGAGAGCTCTGGATAATGAATACTGACAGAGGGAAAATCGAGCTGCTGGTTTGGATTTAGCTGTGTGTGTAATGGAAGCCCATCTGTGAACACCAGCACTTTAGAAGGCTGTGACTGTGACATACTTGGAGCATCAGACTGAACAACAATTATATTTTCTGTAATATTTAGAAATGTAAAGCAAAAGCTTCAGAGTAGCGTCCCCCCCCCCCCAAAAAAAATAAAAAAATCTGATGTCAAAAACTTGTAAACAGTTATCTTAAAGATGAGACCCCATGTCATGAGGTGTGGCCCTACCTTCCTCAGTGCTTCTCAGCATCCAAGGGTTTGGGTCAGTCCTTCTTCCAAGGCCCTGGTTAGACCCCATCCCACTTCTACTTAAGATTGTAATAATATTGAAAAAATATTATAATAATTCTCTCGGGGAAAGCTTTCAAAGACCCGGGCTGTCCTACTAAAGAGGTCATAATGAACCAGCAGTCAGATGAGAAAAGTTAGAATTTAAAGCCCTCTAAAGTATTTTTAAAAGACAAAGTCCTTCCTACAGTGATTTATGCCTTCAGTTTGCAACCTCCTACAGAGCGAGCACCAGCTGAAGGGTCCACGTAGACTAACGCAGTGAGTAATGACACTAAAAACGTTTTAATTTACAAATAAAGCAAGAGTGCATACACAAATGAGTTACAGCAAGAGATGTCAACACAGCTGAGACATCATTACGGCCCAAGGACACTGTTGAGCTTTACACACACAGTCATAACGCATCCCTCATTCGGTCTTCGCTGCAACTTCATTTTTCAAAAATAAATACTTAATATCCTCGTAATGATGTACTGGCAGGCACACCAGAAAACACTTCTGACACTCTGGAGGCAATGGAAATCTATCTGCTGAAAATTGGGAAGCCCTGACTTAAAGTGTTTCTCTAAATGAAAAGTTGGATGATGTCCCTTGACACATGTTCAGCGTCTCCAGCATCAATGTTGACTGGGTGTCTATTCTCATTACAATCACCAATTGTTCATCTCTCCTGAAATAAACCTTGTGATAATCAAAGGTATCATCTGACTTACTGGAATATTTACTAGCATTCACCTTTTTAGAGCTTCATGACATTTATTTATCATTTAGCCCAAAGAACAAACAGATGTTTGAAGTTGTTTATTAGCAGCAGCAGCAACAATTTAAGTCAATAATATGCCCTGAATTGACCTGCACACCTCTAAGGCCTCTCTTCAGTTAGGTCTAGATGAAACAGCTCCCCAAAGTCAAGCTGTGACCACGCGTGCCACCGCGCTTGAAAGGATACAAAGCCAATTACAGTCACAACTGCTATTTACTTGTGCAATAATGAGAGAGGAAATACCTAGAAGTCACTTGCCGGCACTGGAACCGAGATTACGTGCCCGACAGCTGCTGGCAAAAGAAGGTGCGTAATTATCATAATTTTACAATGCTGGAACAGACTATAACAACTATAACAACAAGTGCAGACACATCTTTCTTGAGGAAAGATCTCACTGAGGACGGTCACAGTAGTGACCTTACTACTGCCCCCAATTTAACCAGGAAAAAGGGATTCAGTAAAACTAAGTGCCAAGTGGCACATCTGGATGTTTCCTCAAGAGAGGAGGCCTAGTACATGAAAAAGCAAGAAAGAGCAAAACCGGCAGTAAAAAGGACTGCTGGTGTTATTTCCTGTTGGAGTCACTTGTACAAACAGGTTGTAAATGGACACAGGAGCAGTGAGGGTGGATCGACACCCGCTTCCCATTCGCACCCGTGTTCCCCTTGGTTCCTCGGTTGACTCGGGGAAAGGAGAAAAAGCATCTCATAGAAGAGCAGCCCAACACACTGTCTGAAGTAGCCTGAAGGTCTCTGGGGCTGGGGCTGTCCCCATTGAGCTGAGCACAACTCGTGGAATATGCACATTTGCTACATCCCGTGGGATTGCCCCAAAGCATTTGCTAATCATTTGGATTACTGTGCCACTGACGAACTGACTCTATTGTAGCTGATGATTTACCTGCAATAAACAGTACTTGTAAAAAGGCAAGGTTTGTGCAGGTGAAAGTAAAGAACATCAGTCAAGTTCTTCAGAATTGCGGAGAACAGCATGTTCTTTACAAAAAAAAATCTACTTATCCTTTTCCGCTTTCTCATTTCTGCCCATTTGTTCTCTTTTTTTTTCTCTCCTTTTGAAACAAAATTAGGAATTTCTAAAAGGCTTTCTTCTGAACAGGGACTCACAAGCGTTACTATTTCGCTACCACTTGTTTGTCTTTGCATTATTCTACCCCATCTGTACCCTTCTAACTTCTCCCCTACAGCGCCTCCAAACCACAGAACTATCCATCATCTCCTATAAAACCTATCTGCTTAAGATGTCACCGTAAACTCTCATCCTCAAGATCTAGGAAGACTGTGGTATCATTAATCAGGCTATTAATCTGAATTTAAAGGAAAATATATTTATGCTGTACGTAGCAATGTGATTTTCTCCTCTACTTATTGTGCAACCCAGGCTTTTGCCCAGAACATTCATAAAAGAAACCGGATTACAGGAAACACGCTGAAGACTTAGAGCAGGGGATCGCTGCCACGCAAGGTTTTTCCCCGATTTTGTTTAGTCAGTTCAGGGGCAAAACAACGACTTGTCCTGAAGAAATACATCAGATATACTTCTGAGTTTCCCTTGAAGACTTACACTTACAAAGGTCGGATAAGGTCTTCTAAGCAACAGCCATATTTATCATGAGATTCAGGAGAAATCGTAAAGGTATAATATGGTATTAGCTCCTCTGCATAAAGTAGCGTCAACCGTGCCGTATTACTGCAGGAGGTTCCCTACATGAACAAACCCGAGCCAAAGAATCTGGTGAAGCACTTCTTCTGCATCTTCTTCCCACTCACAGTGGCTACATCCAGTACCATAATCCATGCCCTAAAGAGCTGAATTAAAAAAGCGGAACATCCAACAGAGGCTGCAGCTCCACAGAAGAGATGAGGAGACCCTACTTCCCAAAGCAATCCCAAGTCATTCAACATCAAAGCTCAAAAACGATCTTACTTTTGACAGTTGCTGTTCGGGTGCAGTTGTAGAGTATGGCTAACTCCCCGAATACTTTGCCAGGTCCCATGGTGCACAGCTTCACGCCTTCTTTTGTCACTTCAACCTTCCCATCTGTGAGAAAAATTAAAAAAAAGACAACAACAGACGATTTTAAAAGGGAAATTAAGTTCTTTCAGAATTAAGTTTTAAAATGTATTCGACTGTCCTGTGAATAAAAACACCAGAGCTTTACAACCTGGAGACCAATTAAATCTATTGTGAAGGACAGCAAAAACTCAGAGAAAGTTTAAAAACAACCATTGCATATTTAAGCTTTCAACACCTGAGGGTTCCCAGCGGAGTATCTGCACAGACAGGACAGACTTACCAGCACACTAAGCTCAATGTGAACTTTGTTTCATGCATTACACTTCCAGGTGAAATTTTTCTCCAATTTTGTGTTAAAAAAGGAAAAGATTTAGGTCTTTTAACACCACACATGAAAACCGTGGAGTAATTTTACTCATTTTCACTGAGAAACTAATCCCCAAGAACACTCATCCATGAATAACACAGCTATTATCAAAGGGAAAATTACTTTGATCCGTGGCCATTATTTAATTCCCATCTCACCGGACCTTTCCGTTTTGAACATTTCACCTTACGAGAGCAAGTCCACTTTATCTGCTTACGAGTGCTGCGCCAAGAGGAGACGTGAGAGGGATTTAAAAGCAAAGGTTGAATGGAAAGAAAGCAGCTCAGGGCCAGTCTGGGGGTTTCGAAGGACATATGAGGAGCCAGAAGAGAAGAGAAGGAACTGAAGACGGCCCCACCACCTTGTGCACAAACAAGTAACGCCACGACAAGAAGCAGAGTAGACACGCGTGGGGAATCGCAGAGTCACAGAATGGTAGGGGTTGCAAGGGACCTCGGAAGATCATCCAGTCCAGCGCCCCTGACAAAGCAGGGTCACTCAGAGCAGGCTGGACAGGATCACACCAGGTTTAGAATACCTCCAGAGAAGGAGTCTCCACCACCTCTCTGGGCAGCCTCTTCCAGGGCTCTGCCACCCTCAAAGGAAAAAGTTCTTCCTCATGTTCAGATGGAGTTTCCTGTGTTCCAGTTTGTACCTGTTGCACCTTGTCCTGTCATCAGGCACCACTGAGAAGAGTCTGGCCCCATCCTCCCGACACCTGCGCTTTCTGTATTGATAAGCATTGATGACATCCCCCCTCAGTCTCCTCTTCTCCAGGCTAAACAAACCCAGGTATCTCAGCCTTTCCTCATAAGAGAGATGCTCCAGGCCCCTCATCATCTTTGTGGCCCTCTGCTGTACCCTCTCCAGCAGCTCCCTGTCCTTCTGGAACTGGGGAACCCAGAACTGGACCCAGTGCTCCAGATGGGGCCTCCCCAGGGCAGAGCAGAGGGGCAGGATGACCTCCCTCCACCTGCTGGTCACACTCTTCCTGATGCACCCCAGCAGACCGTTGGCCTTCTTGGCCACAAAGGCACATTGCTGGCTGATGGTCAACTTGTTTTCCACCAGGACTCCCAGGTCTTTCTCCTCAGAGCTGCTCTCCAGCACGTCAGCCCCCAACCTGTCCTGGTGCAGGGGGTTATTTCTCCCCAGGTGCAGCACCCTACACTTGCCTTTGTTGAATTCCTGCCCTGTTCCTCTCTGCCCAACTCTCCAGCCTGGCCAGGTCTCGCTGTATGGTGGCACAGCCTTCTGGTGTGGCAGCCATCCCTCCCAGTTTTGTGGCATCAGCAAACTTGCTGAGGGTACACTCTGTCCCCTCATCCAGGTCATTGATGAATATATTGAAGAGGACTGGACCCAGTCCTGACCCCTGGGGAACACCACTGGTTACAGGCCTCCAAACTGGACTCTGAGCCACTGACCACAACCCTCTGAGCTCTGTCTTTCAGCCAGTTTTCAATCCATCTCACTGTCCACTCATCTAACCCACGCTTCCTTAGCTTACCTATGGGGGTGTTATGGGAGACAGTGTCAAAAGCCTTGCTGAAGTCAAGGTAGACAACCTCCACTGCTCTCCACCCACCCAGCCAGTCATTCTATTGTAGAAGGCTATCAGATTGGTCAAGCATGATTTCCCCTTGGTGAATCCATGCTGACCACTCCCAATGACCTTCTTTTCTTCTCCATGCTTAGAGATGACATCCAGGATGAGTTGTTCCATCGCCTTTCCAGGGATGGAGGTGAGGCTGACTGGCCTGTAGTTTCCCAGATGCTCCTTCTTGCCCTTTTTGAAGACTGGCATGACATTAGCTTTCCTCCAGTCCTCAGGCACCTCTCCTGTTCTCCATGACCTTTCCAAGATGATGGAGAGCAGCTTCGCAATAACATCTGCCAGCTCCCTCAGCACTCGTGGGTGCATCCCATCAGGGCCCATGGGTTTGTAGGTGTCAACCTGATCCTCCCTCCAGGATCGAGGGAGAGTCTTCCTTACTCCTTGCCCTCTCTCCTACCTCCAGGCCCTGGGGTTCCTGAGGGCCGGCCTTAGCAGTAAAGACTGAAGCAAAGAAGGCATTCAGTAGCTCTGCCTTCTCTGCATTCTCCATCAGCAGGGCACCCACCTCATTCAGGAGCGAGCCCACCTTTTCCCTAGTCTTCCTTTTACTGCTGGTGTACTTGAAGAAGCCCTTCTTACTGTCCTTGACATCCCTTGCCAGGTTTAACTACAAGCAGGCCCTACCCTTCCTCGTTGCACCCCTGCATACTCTGACAGCACTCCTATACTTCTCCCAAGTGGCCAGTCTCTTTTTCCACCTTCTGTAAACTTTCTCCTTCCACCTGAGTTTATCCAGAAGCTCCCTGTTAATCCATGAGGTTTCCTGCCTCCTTTGCCTGATTTCTTGCTCCTAGGGATGCACCGATCTTGAGCTTGGAGGACGCAGTGCTTAAATAGAGGTGCTCTCCAAGGGTTGAGAGAAAGAGGACATGAAAATCCCTCCCAGGGAGTGACGATGCCCGAAAGGACCACACTGGGGTTGGAAAGAGCTCACTGCAGGAACACACAGAAATATTAGCTCAGCTCCCACCCATTTACAGCCCGTATTTCACAGGTAGAAAATTGAGCTCTCACTGCCGTACCCTGATGACAAAACTCCTGCTGGATCACGGCAAAGGACTTTGAGATGGAAAGCACAATATTGAACGGATTATTTTTACTCCGGTCTTCATGACCCTTTTACTGCATCAACCATTTCCCCTGGGACGCAAGAAACATGCCGGTGATGAAATTAAAATACTAATTTAAAAAGCATAGAGAAGACTTCCTAGCAAAATATGTGGGTACAGCAAGAATCCTTAAGAAGATGTTCTACAATAACAAAACCAAAGCAAAACCTAATTTCACTGACAGAAGAGGGGGTCAACTTCCAAAGGCAGAAGTTATTTAGATTTGTATGTCGTTATCTCACCCACTCTCACCTTTGAGTTTCAAGCAGCAGCTACAGAGTTGAGCAGAAAACTGTAAGCTTCAGGAAACCCTTAGGCAAGCACAAAGTGCTCCAATTCAATACGGTCTCTATTTCACAGCAAACCCCGTGAGCCATTAAGCAAAAGATTATAGTTAAAATTTCTCATGACTCAAGATGATGCAGGATTTGGATATAGGTCAGAAAAAGAGACAACAAGCATTTCTTTTGATTAATTCAATACGGATTTTCTATATGAGAACTGCTCAGATTTGGAGGCAGTTACCAATAACTACTTTTAACTGCTTAGCAATTTAAAAGTGCTTTGTATATCAAAAAACCCAAGAATTGTTTAAATGCTCATTTAACATTTGCATTCAGACCGGTTTTATTCCTAATAAACTGTTTGAAGCGTAGATTGCAGGGAGGACACTCAGGACTGTGGGTGCATTTCTTCCTAGAAATCCTGATTTTTCCAGAAGTCTGTAAGGCGACGTGATGCATGGGCCTCGTCTGTCAAAACAAAACTAAAACTTGCTTTTTTGAAAGCTAAGGAATATGAATTTCCTATGCAGTGGTTTCAAAAGCATTTTACACCCGTTCTGCTAATGAAGTGGTGTTTTGAGTCCGGCACCTGTTTCTTATTTTGCAGATTTGGATATAAAGTTACTACACGCAGATGAAAGGTCTATTATAAAATTTCTCCTGGTTCTACTTGAAACAATCGGAGGGAATGCAAGAATGTGCCGACAATGGAAATCACGTTCATTCAGAGAGGCCTCCCCAACGTAGTCTGAACACGAAGGCAACCTCTATTCCCGCAGACATCAATAGATCCCCCTCTCTGGACCCATGGGAAAGGTTTCACCTGTAGGAACACCAGCAATGCCTTAGCGAGGCTGGATTTTACATTCCCAACCTGTGACCGAGTGGCAGCTCTCGGTCAGCCCTAAGTGACCTTCTGCTCTTCCTGGCTTTCCACAGGGTGCTGTGAGGTGGTTCTCACAGAGCTCCCTCCTCGCTCCCAAGCTCCGCGACCTCTGGACAAAGCTGAATACAGTCTCTAAGAGATCTTTAGGAATGAACGGACTGGTCTGAGAGGTGGTCAGAGCACAAGAAGCCACTTGAGTAACCTCAGCCTTGGTCCACCACCCCCAGCTACGAGCCTGATGGCGGTTTATGGCGCCGAGCCAACCTCTGCTTTGTCTTCTCCCCTTTTCCGAAGCTCAGCGACGTTTCTGATGCCGGAGCCAAGCAGCTCCCCGGACCTCCTCAGGCAGCCGTACCCCTCTACCAAGCCACAAAACAGTCCGCGAGAGACTTCATCAGACAAACTCAGCTGCTGCAGGAGAACAGAGAACTCCTTTTTTCAAAGTACATCAGAGAAAGATTGCACAGGACAGCAGCCTGAGGAAGCCTGGAATTGAAAGGCAAAGGTATTCGATCTTTGACGCTACAGCAAGAGAAGAGATACAGATAAGCTGCTTCTCTTTCAGTACGGTTTAGTAATAAATGTGCTGTTTAATTACAATTTAGCGTACCGCAGCAAGTCCCCTGTTCTCCTGTTGTGTAATTAAGCAACTTGGAACATTAAACACCTAACAATAAATTCTCCGGACCGTGAGCCAAATTCACCTCTTGTGGAAATAAAGGGTCTAACACAGCTACAAACAGAAGGAATTTTACTCATTTTCTTTTCCTAGCTGGCCGTCCACACAGTGCAATTTTCCGTGTAGGCAATAAATTGCTTTTTTTGATGTATCAACCAGATAAGGAGAACAAGAAATGCAATACAATCCTGGTCAATTAGTGGAGATAAATTTGCAACTTCTTTTGACATCTCCGTAAGACAAATACTAAATAATGCAAGTGAGGCTTTACTCGAGGCAAGAAGAGAATATGGGAAAATGCTGCGTTTCTGCCAAAATATTGAGCACTAATGAATTCATCATTGATATTTAATGAGCTGATTTTGCGGAGCTTTAGCTTGCATCCAAACTCTGCATTTTTATGTCAGCTGTAAGAAACTATTCCATAGTGACGGAGGACAACGCAAGGTACTTTTCATACAGACAGAGCATAAAATAAAATAACAATCTCTGTGTCTTAGCCAGCATGGAGGGTTTACCAAGAGTAAAGGCTGGCAGCTCTGTTTTGGTGGCTATACTTCAGAGTCCCCTGAGGTCCCTATTATTCTCCATTCCCACATGGACAGAACATGCCCCACAATCATCTGACCGATGAGCCACTTCATTAATGGTCCTGAAAGCGGCGGCCAAAGCAGTGAAACGGGCCTTTGCCATATCACGTCGGCCTTTTTGATGCGTGCTTTCAGCAAGGCAAGTTTTATGAATCAATTCTCTAGCTGAAAGGCTGCCACATCCATTTGGCTTTCTCCCAGTGGTGGTGACCAGCATGAGGATACAGACCAATCCCTCCAAAAGCCCCCAGCCCGCTCCCAACAGAAACAGCTGCCAGGAATCAGCTTAGCCAGGCATAACTCAAAATATTTTGGGTTTGGCAGATGCTCAGAAGTCTCAGTTATATGGGAGGCTCTTTGGTTCTTTTTCCAGGCTCTATTGCTTGAATCACATCCCACCTTTGGCAAAAGAAATTTTTATGCTGGAAATTTTCTACCTTTATTCCTTGGATTCAAAGACCAGCAACTTTCCTCTTTTATCGTTGTTTATTTTTCCCCAGTGATCCTCCTGAACGACAAGAGCGACAGCCTTATCCTCGTTCCTTCGCAGGGATTTTTATGTAAATGCCATTCACCTAGGCGTAACATTTCCACGTTGCCAAGTGCTTTGCCCTCCTTCCCACCCGTTTTTTCACTTGTCATGCAGAACTCGCAACTTTTCTTAGCGACTTGTAAATTAGCTGAGGAAACGGAAGATTATTTGTGGCGCGTGCAGCTACATTCATCCAGTCTTGCTGCCTCCTAATATGTTCGTGGGACGTGCTGATTGCACTATTACTTGTGCTTAAATGCACTGTTCAACAGATGCAACTCCTCCAAACGATGAACTGCCTTGCGGTAAGCACAATGCTTCTCTCGACCAGCCTACAATAAGTCCAGGCTGCTACCAGTAAAGCATCACTTCGGAAAAAAAAGAGAGCGTGTTATAAAAATAGCAACCCCAAATCACCAGGATGATCTTGCACCTTGTCGACGAGGGCAGCTCCGTGAAAGCCAGTTTTTTCCAGTTCTGTATATATGGCGTTGGGTTGTAACTCAAGACAGCTTAAAAACTGGAACGGGTTTGCAAACTTTCAGGTCGATGCACTAAGACTTTGGGAAATCCTAGAATTCTCTAGTTTGGAGGGGACCTTTAAGATCATCTAGTCCAACCATCAACCTCACTCGGATAAAAAAACCCACCACCAACAAAAAAACCAAAACACAACCACATCACTAAACCATGTCTCTAAGCACCATGTCAACCCGTCTTTTAAATCCCTCCAGGGATGGTGCCTCAACCCCTTCCCTGGGCAGCCCATTCCAAGGCTTCAGAACCCTTTCCATGTCAACATTCTTCCTACTATCCAATCTGAACCTCCCCTGGGGCAACCTGAGGCCATTTCCTCTTGTCCCATGGCCTGGGACTTGGGAGAAGAGACTGACCCCCCCTGGCTACTCCCTCCTTTCAGGGAGTTGGAGAGAGCGAGAAGGTCTCCCCTCAGCCTCCTTTTCTCCAGGCTGAACACCCCCAGCTCCCTCAGCCTCTCCTCATGAGACTTGTTCTCCAGACCCCTCACCAGCTCCATTGCCCTTCTCCGGGCATAAAGCTTTTCCTATGAAACCCAAGAGGGAACGGCTTCCCTCGCTGCCCCGGCTCCCGCCAGGCATCCCCCGAGCCCTGGGACTCTCGGCCAGAGCCACGCTTTTGCCAATTAAACTCTGCATGCTAATTACATTGTAGTTGCAAATTTAATTGCGGAGCAATTAAAACTTTAATTGCTAGCTGACATCAGAGCCAGTCCAGTTAAGATCTGTTAATATTTTTGTTTGTTTCAAAACACAGCCTGATAATGCTCTGCATTATTCATGGGGTTGTGCACAAGCCACTCTGTGTCTTAATTGTGGTGGCTGTGGAGTACTGCAGTTCCTAATGATGAATATTAATATCATTAAAGTAAACCATGATTTTTTTTTTTCTTCTTAAAGCTCTACTTAAAAGAGGCCAATACTGAACTGCTCCCAGCTCCTTTCTGGTTCCAGCCCCACGTCTGCGGTGTCTGCACCGATGGCAGCATCCCTACCCTGTGCTCAGGCGATGCACCGAAAATAAGGGTTCGCATCTTGAGGCTGCTTTTCAGGAAGCGGTGGAAATAGTTCCTGGGAAATAGTCTACTGCTCTTACCAGCATTTAGTCTGACAAGTTATTGCTCTTACAAGTTTTTGTAACCTTTCTCCAGGATGCAAAGTTAAATATGGGTCATTTTAAGCATAGAAAAGTAAAAATACAGAAGGTTGAAGCATGTACAAACAAAGCAGGGTCAGTTTTGCAACAACTGCATGCGCTTGTCCTGGATAATAACACCAGCAAAGCCCACAGACCGGCTTTGTTTTGATGAGGCCATTGAGTGCTTTGTCACCCTGTGTCCATCCAACTAAACATGAAACAACATCTTTGCCTTAACTGCAACCATGTTCCTCAAATAAATCGAACTATAAACTAAATTGCACTAATGTGACTCTCTCAATTAGTAGGATAATTTTGTCTCCCAATAATTAAATGGTCATTTTCGCTTTCCGGGCGCAGAAGAAAACAGATTAAGTTGACTTCAGGAATTTATCAGCCTGCGTGTAATTTATATAATGGGTAAAAATTCCTGCAGTGCCTCACCAGCTCTCCCTTCCTCCTCCCAGCTCACAGGCACGGCTGAAAAGCCACTTGCTATTTCAAGCCAAAGTCTTCCATGACTCACAAGCCCAAACCAGACCCTTAGCTTCTTGATTTTAAAGATACGTGAATATCGAATACGATATCTGAGAATCCAAAGTGCATTTCTCTACAGCATGAGGTTTCAATAACACACACTTTCTTCTGTCTTCCAGCAAAGCCTTTATCGTCAGGAATGGAGCAGCCATTTCTAACTTATATTTCCCTATTTCTCCTCCTGGGTATAAACAGAAGACATTTGCAAAGCCTAATTCTTTCAACTGTATATCCCAGCAATGCCGTTGAGATACGGTTAAGTACAATCAGTTTTATCTTTATTCACATTACTGGTCCCTTCTCAGCCCATGAGCATGTGCGAACTGTAAGCTCTGATACATTTATCCCTCACCCAAATTTGGGTAAGTTTTGATGGAAGAACTGTAATAAGGGAGAGAAAGAAAAATAAGACAGTAAGACACATTTTGCCAAATTTTAAATCCTGTTCCAAAACATGGCAACATTGCAAATTGTTGCAAGTGTTTTGAATATGAAGAAAAATGTCATTTTTTCCTGAGACGCCTCCCTGGAAAAGACTGAGCAACTTCTGATGACATTTTCCAGACCAATTTCCTTTTAAGCTGGCATCCGCAGCAGGAGTTTAAAGCTCAAGCTTTTAAAGTTTTGCAAATGACAGGGAAGTGGAAGCAAGGCTTGATGATGTCCAGTACCTAGTCAGCTTTGAGATTAATAACACTGTGGAGTCTCACCTGTAAAGTAGTTACAAAAAGCCCTGAAGAAAGCTTTTACCTCTTTTTGCTTGTCAGATAAAATGTAACGAGGAAGGTAAACGAAGCAAGACACGAAGAGTTATGACTCTAAAACCTGCTGGTGCAACTGGTGGAACTGCAACAAGTCCCTTCATATGCTCCAGGAAACACTTTTTTTAATGGAATGAACTTACTTTCCCTCCTATAAAACACCCTGAGAGAGACAGTCCAAACCTGATGGACCACGGAGTGGAGAAGAGGGAGCCACTGGGCTCCCTGACCAGAGAACCTTGTTTGGGGGGGCTTTCCAGTGCCAAGATTTATTCAGGGGAGTTAAGCAGACAGGACAGAAACCAGCCTTTCCAGCATCAGCAGAAACCCATGCTGAGATGGCCACAAGAGAGATGTCCAAAAACCAGTAAGTATCTGCCACCCCAGGCTGCCTCACCTCGCCCGGCTGGCTGAGACGTGCTGGCAACACGGGGGGAGTTTTGTTGTGCCTTTTCAAAAATGCCACGCCATGGCTGGTTTTAAGCCTTTGCTTTTAATAAATGGCAGAGCCCTGGAAGAGGCTGCCCAGAGAGGTGGTGGAGTCTCCTTCTCTGGAGACATTCAAACCCACCTGGACACATTCCTGTGCAACCTGCTCTGGGTGGACCTGCTTTGGCAGGGGGTTGGACTAGATGATCTCCAGAGGTCCCTTCCAACCCCGTATCATTCTGTGAAATGGTTTTGAAACTGTGCTCAAAACCGTGACTCAACGTGCACAATCTCAGCAGCCCCAAGCAGTGAATAACAGTAACATTTCTTGGATTTAAATCGAGACTTACTTTAGAGAAAGGATTACTGGAGATAAAAGCAGATCTGCATCCCAGCTTCTTCCCTGTCTGCAGAAACGTTTTGAGAAATAGAGAATGGAAATAAAGGGAGGTGATGGTCGAAATCTGTAACAGCAGCCTAGGGGCAGAGAGGAGCTCGGAGGGTTGAGAGCATCTGAAAACAGGATAAAGAAGCTTCCTTTAAAGGTAAGGATTAAAACCCAGATAAGAAGGTGGCAGGAAAGTGAAGCAAAGCATAAAGAGTCATCTTGGAGGCTGCCTCACAGAACTAAGGGTCTGCCCAAAGCCATTCAAAGCAAGATTTCACCTTCAGAGAAGTAAACAGGATGGACTGATGCTGTTTCAACACTTCAGATTTAGTTCAAGTGCCTCTACAGGTTATGGCTAACCTTTTTTAACATCCTCATGTGGAACAAAGCTCTCGCAAAGCACACTGCTAATATCACCCTTGAAAGCAGAAGCAAAGAGCTCCTGTCTGGCTTGCTAATGAATTAACCCAGAAGAAATACTCTGTGCAACGGTGTTAATTCCCAACTATTTTCTGTTGTGACCTTCACAAGCAAACTCTGCAACCAGAGCTAATTAAATGGGTATCTTCCACTCCCAGCCGGGTGGGGTTCTGTCTAGGAGGATCTAAAACTTGAGGGGTTTTTTGCCGTTCGAATGATTTTTATTATTGTAAGGATTTTGTTAATGGTGGAACCTAGAGGACCCGGTCCCAAGTGGAGCTGCACATCCTCAAACATTATATAAAACATTCAAAAATATACGCATATATACACACATATATATCTCCTCTCTTTCCAAGCTTAAATTCCAAGATCCTTACAACTCTAATACATATGTTCAGGGGGAGGGATTTCTGACCTCCAGAAGTTCCTTCGAACCTCAGTTATTCTTTGACTCTATAAATTGCTCCTGATGGAAGGTTTGTTTCAGCCTAGAAGTGTGAAGGTTGGATTTAGCGACTTGCCTTGGCAAACATCGTGTAACGAATTTGTTCACAATGAGGCCGTAAGACCACGTTAAAATCTCTTGAGATGGTGACAAAAGCTGTTAGAGAAACCTCTTAAAATAGGGTGTGAGTTGGCAAACAAAGATAACAAGGGCTCCAGGAGATCGTTAGCTATCGAGCAGACAGAGAAGATAAAAAAAGCAATGCCAGGTAGGAGACGTTTGCCTGGGACAGATTTGCTACAGTCAAAGTGTGGAGTAACACAGGTGTGTCACAAGGCCATAAACCTCTTCCCTTGGCCAAACAGCAGACACTTTTTGCCTGCGACAGCACCGTTAAAGATCAGTGTGAATTTCTTGCCTACACTGCACTGATTCTAGTTTCTCTCCCTCAAGTCTGGCTGAACCACTGAAGATGCCCATAAACCAACGGACTGGGGTGCAGACGGGGAGATAGGCAGGCTCCCGAGTAGGACTCAACGTGGCAGACCACAGCAATAACAGATCACGTTCACCGTGTGACTACAGACACCTTATTACCCAGAGGATCGGCCGAAGGATTACAAAAACCCCTCCTGTTTCAGTTTGGGGTAATTTGGGAAAGCAATGTAAGTCTTGGTTTGCACAAATCTGTTTATCCCTGCTCTCAAAGCCCACGACTGCTCAGGCTGACAGACGGGGTCCAGCACGGGACTCAAGAAGACCCATTGCTCCAGCTGTGGAGCACCATCTCCACGGCCCCGGCTGGCTGGATTTCAGGGGTAAGAGCCACCCAGAGCAACGCACCAAGGGTCAGCCGAAAGGTGCCAAGGGGGGCAGGGAGAGGGGATGGGCGCACAGAGGCATGTTTAGCATATGTATACATACATATATATATATACACATGTGAATATATATTAAAAAATCCCATAGTCCTCCCTTAAACACTAGAGAATTCTTCACCATCCACCCACCTCACCAGCAGTTCCCTGCTGCACAGCAGCCCTACAGAAGCAACTTCAACCTAAGAGGGTTTGTCGCTGCGAAGTCAACACCTTCTCAATTTTCTAGCGGATGGCTGAGTGTGCCAAGAAAAATCTCAGTTGTGATTTACATGCTGGGGGATTTCTCAGTTTGACTTTCCCATTTTTGAGGAACTCACCGAATCACAGAATGCTATGGGGTTGGAAGGGACCTCTGGAGATCATCTAGTCCAACCCCCTGCCAAAGCAGGTCCACCCAGAACAGGTCCCACAGGAACGTGTCCAGGTGGGTTTGGAATGTCTCCAGAGAAGGAGACTCCACCACCTCTCTGGGCAGCCTCTTCCAGGGCTCTGCCACCCTCACAGGAAAGAAGTTCCCCCTCATGTTTAAGTGGAACTTCTTACATTCAAGTTTGTGCCGGTTAACTCTTGTCCTGTCCCTGGGCACCACTGAAAAAAGAGCAGCCCCATCCTCTTGACACCCTCCCTTTAGGTATTTATAAGCATTGATCAGATCCCCCCTCAGTCTTCTCTCCTCCAGACTAAAAAGCCCCAAGTCCCTCAGCCTTTCCTCACGAGAGAGATGCTCCAGGCCCCTCATCATCTTTGTGGTCCTCTGCTGTTAAGGTACAATTCAAGAGAACGTGTTTTCCCGCAGCCAGTGGGAGATGCACACAACTCGTGTTGGCGGTTCATCCTCATACACGGTTACCCCATTGCTTCTGAAACCTATATATATTTTTTAAAAAGCCGATCAAAGAGAATAGATGAGTTATCACATTTATCCTAGATAAAATACTGAAAAGCTCAAATACTTTTTGAGAAACATTACGTTTGCTTTTCTAATTTGAAAATTAGAATATTTATCTTACCTCGGTAAATAATATGTTTCAATCTCAAAAGCAAACAAACCCAACAACCTCAAATACGAATGGCTTTTCCCCTGAGCAGGTGATTTGGTGGAAGGACTCAGTCTGCCCTGCGAAGCTGCAGTATTTGCCTCCGATTCTCATTTTGGCTGAAAGGCTCTTAACCTGGAATTGCAAATGTGACACCACAAGTGCAAACTGCCCTTTTTTGGGTACTCAAAGTCTCTTGTGAGCACAACCCTCCCACTCGCTGATGGATATAACGTTCAGGACTCTGCTGCTACGGGAGATTTGCAGGAACGAGACTGCACTTAAAAAAATAAATTCAGCCCCTGGGTAATTTATTACCCTGCCTTGCGGCAACCCCGTACGGTGTGAGAACGCCTCACCGGCCAGCTTGCCCTTGGGTACAGGTGCTTTCACATCAGGGTATCCAGAGATCCCTCCGGATAAATCCACACTTGGCTGTTTCTAGATGAGGTCGTGTTCCTCCAAGCTGTGCAGGCAGTCTACAGTAAATGGGCCACAGCAGCCCCTCGGGCAACCTCCAGTCCCGGTGGGAAGCGTGAACGGGCTCCAGCTGTATGCTGAAACTCTCCGATAAACAACACACCACCTTCCAAAACAGGAAGAAACTGCTTTGATGGTTTATAAGGAGGGAAGGAACGGAGAGGGCCGGGCTGGGCTGGGAGCTGGATGAAGGAGAGAGGTCTGGGAAGTGCTGCCCCCCGGGCCAGCTCTGCCCCCAGCAGCACAAGCACCTCTGGTTTACGGCAGCCTCCGCACTGCACAGACTCAGCCCTCCAAAAAACAAAGCCACAAGAAACTTTCCTCTCATCTTCAGGGTTCCCATAGCAACACTTTTGTTACTGATATATTTCAAATGCCGAGAAACCCTGATTGATTTTTTTTTCCTCAGGCCTTCTAAGACACTTAGCTTAACTTCAGCTGTCTTAAAACACTGGGATGCTTTCTGTTGAATACATTGAGAAAAGACATATTTTGTTCACCTGCTGTTAGATTATCCTATCCACATTTATATCTAGTCACTATCCCCCTCCTTCAGCCAAAAAAAAAAAGGTTGAAGTTACTAATGTACAGAACACTGGAATTGACCAGTCAATTTAATTTATTCTTTTAATTAAAATTAAAACCAGACTTAGTTTTGTGATGTGATAAGCCACAGTGAGACATGCCATCGTTGCAATCTCTTATTAAACACAACAGAAGCTCAGTGGAGAGATCCCTTTGAACAGCCAAACCACCATTCCCTTCTCTCCATTTTTACCCACGGGACAACCACGTGCTTGAAAGGCAATGAGAAAAGAACAGATATGTTTCCAAAAACTGAGACAACTACTTCATACAGAAGCTGCAAATCCACAAAAATAAAAGACTAAAGTGAATAAAAATTTCCACACCAATATTTTACCTTCTCGAATACACGCTTACACCCACATGAAGAGACTCTGAACACTGTTTAGAACACACAATTCAGTTGACTGCCAAACATCAATAGCTCTGAATGGGAATCACACTTCGCAAAGAAAAAGATTGCTCCAGGGAAATCCTGAAAAGCTCTTCCAGCCTCTGACACTGGCCACATCCTTGAAAGACACTTTGTGGGGCTGAAACATGCCCCACGGAGCAAGCGGAAAGGCCCATTGGGCCATTGGGTACCTTGACATCAGCCAGACGACATACGTGCCCTGGGCAAGTCTGATCTCAGAGTTAGAGAAACAAAAAGCGCCCCCGAATTGTAAGTTTTCTGGCCTAACAACGAGGCAGCTGAAGGATGGTAAGTGTCCAAAGCCCTGAGCCCCATCTAAAGATGCAGGTCAGAGGACAGAGGTCTGTGCCAGACAGAGGAGATACGTACTCTTCACCTACGGCTAGCAGAAAACTGAGCATGAACCCGTCCAGAAATACTCAGGACGTGAACCAAGTTTGGAGATAGAGATCCTGCAATAACCAGGAAATCCTTACCTCTTTCAAGCAGTACCACGACAGCGTGGGGGTGGAAAAAGCTCAATTTTGTCTGGATTCATTCAAGTGCTACGATGCTATAATGCATTCAAGGTGCATTGAACCATGAGCGATGTGGCACGTGCTGCTCCACTACCTCTCCCAACTCCTTACTGTGGATGTTAAAACAATGTGAAGAGCACTGTATGGATAATCCACCTGGGGGACATCTGGAGACGAAGAGTTATTTGGTCCTTCCAGCCCACGCTACTTGGCCAAGGAGAGAGACCGGAGCCAACCTGAGCCATTTGCCTTCGCCTCTGCAGCTCTCTACCCGCTTGATGGCCACCGGTGGCGAGTAACATGAAGGACTCCAGCCTGAGCATGTGGGCAGGGTCCACCACTGGAGGTTTTTAGGATCAGACTGGCTAAAGTCCCAAGCAACCTGGTCTGACTCCAAAGCTTGTTTGAGCAGGAAGCTGCACTTGAGACCTCCCGATGTCCCTTCTGACCTGAAGTATCCTACAATCCTATCTTCTTTATCTATAGAAAGAAGATGAGCTAAAAGAGCTGTACAGTTACTGTTACTAATTAAAGATGCACATTTGAAGGGGAAAAAAAAAATAAGTATTCTTGGTATTTCCATTCTTACTGTCTTTGGGAATGTGGCACCTTGTCACACAGTGCTTCAGGTGCCAAGTCTACCCGTACGGCCACAGATCCCATGCTCACAAAGCGCAACTCCTCTCTCTCCTATTTTCCATATTTTCCTGGTAAATAAATAGCCGGGCTGAGACTGAAGTATGGCCTGGCAGTTGGAAGGAAAGCTCAGAGCGCAGCCCAAGCCAACGGTTCTCAGTTGAGTGACTTGGATGAAACAGGAAGAGGTCTCCGGTAAATCAATGTTTTCAGCTCACATCGCTGCAACGAGCCCAGGTTTCCGAGTTACGCAGAACCAGCAGCATCCTGGTGTTTTCATTTCTTGTCCAGAAACAAGTTTTTGAATAGTTAGTCAATAAAACTTAGTAGCATTTATGACAGGAAAGGGTTACAGATAAAACAGGCACTCCCAGAATTTACTATTCCCCCCCAAGGCAAAAAGTGAACAATTTCTTCTGAAAACAAATCCTTTTCCATTTTAAAAAAATTAGTTCTCCACCAAGAGGGGCACTGCTAGATTCCCAACCACCCTCAGAGCAAACTGAAGAACCTTCCCTAGTTTGTTTAAGCTTCTAAACTGGGAAACCAGTTGACAAACACACTTGGGTCATTTTCCTTTTCTGCCCATTGCCAGCCCTGCCGGATCACCAGCCACGCGCTCAGCCTCCCGCCCAAGTCGTGCTCTGCAGCAGGACCCTGGAGATGAGGATGGGGGGTGGTTAACGCCACAGACTCATCTGTGTTGATCTGTGTTGACCTGCCAGGGCACACGGTGCTGGCATCGCGGGGGACTCCTATCAGAGAAGGTCCTATCAGAGAAGTTCCCAACGGAACTTCTCCTTACGCCGTATCAGTGCCAGCCTCTGGGAGAGGCACCTAGCGTTGTTCTCTTCAAGCTTTACGCGTAAAGCCTCTCTACCAGGAGTATGAGTGAACACGGTAATGAATGGAGCTGTTTTTAAGTCTTGACAGCTGAGAATATCTTTGCTACACCTCCAGCTGATACTCAATCACTTCACAGAGAGGAGTGAAGCGACCCAGAGACTCTCCATTGATCTGCGGCAGGAACATCTGCTGCAAACAAGCCCACCTGATCCACTGAAGAGAGCCAGTTCCGCAGGAAGGGAGAGCTGCAGCCAGCCAAGCAGCCAAGAAAAAGCCCATCATCGATAACGCAACACGGGGAAATACGCTATCGGAGCAAGGGGGTTTTTGCTACAAGCCTGATCGTCCCCCAGCTCTGTAAAAAGGGAAAGAGATGTGCAGCGAGGGGAGCAAGGAGCTGCTGCCTTTCCAGTATGTATACTGCAGCCTCAGCGGGAGATTAATTCCTGTTATTTAGTTATTTTAGCCTACTATTTAGTCTACTTTACCTGGGAGTCCTGGTGGACAATAGGATGACCATGAGCCAGCAATGTGCCCTTGTGGCCAAGAAGGCCAATGGTCTCCTGGGGTGCATCAGGAAGAGTGTGACCAGCAGGTGGAGGGAGGTCATCCTGCCCCTCTGCTCTGCCCTGGGGAGGCCCCATCTGGAGCACTGGGTCCAGTTCTGGGCTCCCCAGTTCCAGGACAGGGAACTGCTGGAGAGGGTACAGCAGAGGGCTACAAAGATGATGAGGGGCCTGGAGCATCTCCCTTATGAGGAAAGGCTGAGGGACTTGGGTCTTTTTAGCCTGGAGAAGAGAAGGCTGAGGGGGGATCTGATCAATGCTTATAAATACCTAAAGGGTGGGTGTCAGGAGGATGGGGCCAGTCTTTTTTCAGTGGTGCCCAGGGACAGGACAAGAGGAAATGGGCACAAATTTGAATATAAGAAGTTCCATGTAAGCATGAGGAGGAACTTCTTTCCTGTGAGGGTGGCGGAGCCCTGGAAGAGGCCGCCCAGGGAGGTGGTGGAGTCTCCTTCTCTGGAGACATTCCAAACCCGCCTGGACACGTTCCTGTGCAACCTGCTCTGGGTGGACCTGCTCTGGCAGAGGGTTGGACTAGATGATCTCCAGAGGTCCCTTCCAACCCCACAGCATTCTGTGATTATGCAGCATACAAGCACGGCTCTCAAAATCAAGAGTTCACTCAGCAACAGGGAAAGGATGCAAGACAAAGGTTGGCTTGACCCCAGTCATTCTGCCTTGCCTGTGACTAAAAAGACACAATAACCAGCAAAATGGGCATGCTTTGGGAAAGTGAGATGTTTTAAGGTACACTTTCCTTCTTTCTCTCAGCTCAATTCTACCCTGTCCCTGCTTTCTCCAAGTGGATACGAAATCACTACGGAGAACTCAAAAGAGAGAGCAACAAGCAGAAAGAGTCTACGTACAACTCAGAGGAAAAGAAAGGCTGAGCTGAAAGTATTCTCTGCCAGCCAGGAAAGACCACCTGCATTCCCTTGCTGCAGAGCAGGCAGTCTCACCCCCGGTACGAGGATTATGAGGCTGAAAAAATCAGCTCAAAGACGGAGCTGTATTTCTCCGAATACGGATGGCTCGCTCCAGCCAGCAGCTGGCACCTGGGGAAGGGAATGGGGGAGCTGTTTTGGAGGACATTAAGGAGTTAATACTTTGGAAAAAGCACATGAGCTATGAACTTTAGGAGGTCATTTGGTTCAAGGAATAAAAAGCAGGAAGAAAGTGAGAGAAAGTAAATACGCAAAATAGAGTGATTATTCTGAGACAGAGAAAAAGGGAATTTATCATCCAGGAGTCACTTTGTTTAGATGACCAAATGTCATCACCTAAGAATCAAGGTGGCAGGTCTGAGGCAAGAAACCAGGGCTTAATCTAAACTAAATGTTTCATTCTTCTTCCCCTCCTCTCGCAGACCTGCATATTTACATATGAGACAGCATTTGTTCCCACAGCCCCACAGACACACACGCTGCCAAAGGGTGTCACAGAAGTTGTACAACTGCAGTTCTGTGCTCAGTAGGCTCAGGCAAGAGGAGCACAGGAGCCCAAAAAGACACTCTCCATATACAGAAACTAGAGCACAGGCACATCTAGCTTAGCCTTTTTAAAGTGCAGCCTCTTCTTTCTAAAATAAGACTAGAACTAGCTCAGACGTACTATTCTCTTAAAAGAAGGGGCAGTCTGCTTGTCTGCTTTCTTGGGAAAGCCCACCAGAGCAGCCCTTTTTTCAGCAGATACACCAGGCCAGCTGGAAGTACTTGGGATTCCTTCTTTCAATCTTGTTTTTACCAGACTTGCTTTTCACCGTTGTGTTTCTCTACAAAACCAAACACGGCCGAACACACCAGTGTGAGAAATATGCACCAGAAAAGCCTGCCCTGTAACACGCACCTCTGCACTTTCGGAGATGTATGTCGGCTCGCCCACCGGTGAGGATTTCTGGACCACACCAGGAAATACGAAATGCACATATGAAAACTACACTGTCCTTTGGAAAAGAAAGCTTAGGTTAGAGGATAGTGGCATTTCTAGGAATAGATACCCCAGGGGCTAATTGTGGCTACTCATGTTGTACAAACATGATAATGTTCCCCCTCCCCCCCTAGACAAGACAACCCAAAAGGGCTGTGAGGATGCTCGGAGACATTTTATACAGTATTAGGTACCATCCACTGGAAATACCAAGGTAAGAATAATTCTTTATTCTTCTGAGGCTTGCTGGGTGATCGCTGCTAGAGAAAAGGACTGCTTTGTGTAACGAGCTCTTGTTTAAAATCAAAGTTGACAAATGGGAAAATTACAAGATTGGAAACACCTTGTAATACAGAGGGATGTCGTTTCTAAGTCAGATGTATTTGAAGTCTCTTCTGAAAACAAGAGCAAATTGAGTTTTAATTAGTTTTGCATACATAAAGTATATGCTGAACTTTCAAGTAGCGAAGCTTCAGTTCACACCGCAGCTGCAATTTGCACTGTTCCAGGCTAATCCAACGTCTACTCTTTAAAAATCTGAAATGCATATACTTTTATTAGATGCTACTTCATGTTTGCAAATCAGATGTTGGCTCGGCTTGGTCAAATGTGATTTATTACTGTCTGCAGACATCAGAGAGAAGCAAGAATCAGCGCACTGACGTTAACTAATGGAGGTAATACAGACTGGCAAGTCCCATTTTGCTTCTGTGTTACGTTGCCAGTCTCTTGACCGAGGAAGAGGAAAAAAAAAAGATACTGCCCTCTTGGGCATGCAATTTCAGAAAACAAAGCAGAGAGATCTGTTGATCTGCCTAGAGACAACTTTTCAGCTCACAGTCAGCAGCTCTGAGCTCCTTGGTGTGATGTAGCAAGTATTCCTCAGCAAGCCAGAAGAGAGTTTTAGTATTTCCATTCAAATAAACAGTACGTGAAAAATATAAGGACCAAACAGTAAAGCCAAACTTATCGATGTACGGGCCAGCAAAATCAGCCTAGGAGTTTTGATTTTGGATGGGAAACAGGCTTGGCATGTTTGAAATTATTTTCACACAGTAAATGGTTCCTTTCATGTCCACACCCCAGGGCAACAGCCTGCAGATGCTAACGAGCATTCCAACACGCAGAAGCCCAAAGCATGAGCACCTGATGCTAAACATTGGCAATTCTCTTCTCTTTCAGTACCACCACAGGGATGGCAATTACAATCCTTTTTCTCTGCTTGGTCTCACCCTTCTTTCTGCCTGGAAACTTCCTAACTCCTGTATACCCACATTCGATGCCTCCCCGCAACACACCGAGACGCTGTATGCTCATTTGGAATAGCACAGCATTTACTGTAAGAATACATCCCAAAGAGTCATCCTGTATCTCACTAAAATG
The DNA here is from genome assembly GCA_002844005.1 of Limosa lapponica baueri. Classification (NCBI taxonomy): domain Eukaryota; kingdom Metazoa; phylum Chordata; class Aves; order Charadriiformes; family Scolopacidae; genus Limosa; species Limosa lapponica. The sequence goes on from KZ505809.1 coordinate 585,554, forward strand.
CCAGATGATGCACCACGTAGTTCCCCATGAAGCCTTCTGCGTGGAAAAAAAGCCCCTTCCCCTGGGGTCATTCCTAGAGCAAAACCCAGGAATTCTGCTAGGTAACTGCCAGCACCAAATATTTGTGTTCTCGTTTGTGCAGGCTAAAAGGCTGCAGGCTCCCGGCACGGATGCAAACACACACAAGCTTTTGTTCCCCTCCCCATTCAAAATCCCTCGCACATCCCAGCCGAGCCAGGCGATGCATTGGGCAGAATGCATTATGTAAAATGGAGTCATTTTCCCAGACAGCCATTTGAAATGGTGCTTCAAAGCATCCGCGCTCAGACAGCAGTGCATTGGATGCCTGATGCTTTCTTCCCAAACTGCTTCCATCTGCTGCAAGCAGAGCAGCAGCTTTCTATCAATCAGCCCAAGTTTTGCCACGAGGCAGCACGTTTCCTTGTCGGCATCGGTTTGCCAAGGAGTTTAAGTGCCTCGGTCCCTCATGCTGCAAGGGCCATTTGTTCCGCAGACCTCTTCCCGGGAAGGACACGATGAATAGAGCTCAGGAATTCAGAAGACTTGGAAGAATCGAGCCCTAATTAATATATAGCCAACATCAGTGCCAAGAGCACTGGGTGAATACACACAATCGTACAAATCAGAGAAAGTTCGCACTAGAGTGAAGTCTGTAGCTGAAGACTGCGGAAGGGAGCGTTAGTTAAGGAAGAACATACACAGAAGAGCTGGAAAGGTTATGCACAAGAGCTTCTGAAAAGCAGCAGAAGAAACACAGAACCACCCATAAATCTCATTTGCTTTGGTTTATTTCTCTGTGAGTGCAGAGGGAGAGAAGGAGGAGAAAAAGCCAAAGAGGGTCCCACCACTGAACTTTTACACAGATTTTTCCTGAGGGAGGTTATTTACCCCTATTCATAGGAATGTCATCATATTTTCAAGAACTAACTCCCATTTATTTCCAAGAGGATATATTAATTTCTTTGCCATTGAGCAGTTTGAATAAAGCTTTTTTTTCTACTTCTTCGAGCGGCTGCCTTCCTTCTACCATCTATAGTTTCCCTAACACTTCTTGAGGCTTTTAATAAGAAGTATATAATGTTATATTGAACAGTAGTAGATAGAAAACTGTACCTTGCAAAACACTGCAGAGCTGTAAATACAGGAGATGATTATGGGTTTCTCTTGTGCATTGTATTTGTCATCAAAGTGGTGCAAACTATCTCATAGAGAAACACGGTGAGGATACTCCAAACTCACCCATGGAAGGAAGACGTGGTCCCTAAAAATCAATTTATTAAGCTTGGATGGGCAAGCTCTTCCCACCTGATATGACAGAACACCGCCTCCACCAACATGACTTATCCTTTGAAAATAGAAAATGATACCTTTGCTGATAAATTGTTGATCCATCTTTGAGCTTCAGCCTTTGCAAATTGGATTGTATAAAATAAAGCATATAAAACTGCAACTACAAAGCAACTACAGTTGAGAACTTGTGCTGAGTAAACCAGGTTATAATGAGCAGCAATCAGAAACCCTGCTCATCTTCTGCAATGTGAATTAGCAAAGGATTAATCATAATGCAGATGTCACTGCCTCCTAAAGCCAAGTGAGCCCTTCCTGCTATACACCCTACAAGGAGGGCTATCACTTGACACAGTGATTTTCAGCATCCACAATACCATATGGCTGGAGGCTACCAAAGTCCAGAAAGGACAGGATAAAGGAAGGAGAGAAGAGGCTACTGATGTAGGCAGTGCAGTACCAAAGCCATTTCCTGCAAACTCGGGATGAGAGCTGGCACCCAGCAGTTCCAGTCAAATCACACTGGTTTATACTTCATACAACATGGCCACAGAAAGTGGTACTCCAGCCACAGGAGAAGCCCTCTATGTGGGCACAAAAATGGAGAAATAAGATGTGAACATCTTCAGCAAGCAGATAAGTTACACAACTGATAGGGTAGCCAATGGCCAAACCAGGACATAGCTCAGAGTATGAAAAGCAGAGCAAAACCCAATGGCGGCACCAAGCTGAAGATACTCACCAGTCTGAAGACTGAATCTGGCCTGTCAGTCTGACCTCGGTGCCTGGGAAGGCCATGGAACAGATCATCCTGAGTGCCATTATGAGGCACATGAAGGTTACCCAGGGGACCAGGCCCAGCCAGCACGGGTTCATGAGGGGCAGGTCCTGCTTGACAAACCTGATCTCCTTCACAAAGTGACCTGCTTGGTGGGTGAGGGAAAGGCTGTGGATGTTATTTACCTGGTCTTTAGTAAGGCCTTTGACATGGTTTCCCACAGTATCCTCCTGGAGATCTGGACAGGCTGGATGGATGGGCTGAGGCCAATGGGATGAGGTTCACCAAGGGCAAGTGCCGGGTCCTGCCCTTGGGTCCCACCAAGCCCCTGCAGCGCTCCAGGCTTGGGGCAGAGTGGCTGGAGCTGCCTGGCAGAAAAGGACCTGGGGGTGTTGGTCGCCTGT
>KZ505809.1:593066-603167 GCA_002844005.1 Limosa lapponica baueri
TGTGGAGTCCCCTTCTCTGGAGATCTTCCAGCCCCACCTGGATGCCGTCCTGAGTGATGTGCTCTGGGCAGCCCTGCTTTGGCAGGGGAGTTGGACTGGATGATCTCTAGAGGTCCCTTCCAACTCTGACAATTCCATGATTCTGTGAAGATGTAACCTCTCTCCTTCCATCTCTGCCTGTTCCCACAAAATGGTTTATTTTGGAAACTTTAAGATGGGAGAAAGGGATTAATCAAATCCCGAGGGGTCCAGAAGGCATTTCATGAGAGCTGTGTTTATGGAGAACACATTCATTTGTTTTTGCTCTCGTACGTACAGCCAGTCTGGCCAAGGATGCCTTTGGCTCTCTTGACCATGCAACCCCACAGCTGGAAAAGCAAACCTTGGGCCGCAGACAGTAGTGAGGTAGCATTGCCATCAATTAATTCATTAACTCCTGGCTCCTTTCGTCAAGACAAATGACAGTATATACCCGTGTGCAGTATGCACTGATCCACATGTACACGCGATGCTTGGATCTCAAGCTGGTGTCCAGTGAACCCCAGTTCCTGGCAAACTCTGCTGGGTATGGTGATTAACAGAAAGTAAGACGCAAACAATGGCTCAAATGTCCAAACTAACACCCGTAAGATGACAAACGTATCCCTGCAGTTCAGAGCAGGAAAAAAAAGTACAGAAATTCCTTTGGATCTTCCTCATTTGGTTACCTTCAGATCACAAAGAAATGCATCTCTCTGTCTCCATCCTCCTCTTCCCTCTCTCTGGAGGCACAATTTGGGAGGCAGAAACGATGGGAGAAATTTCACTGCAAGCTGAAGGATCCTTCCTCCCCTCCAGAGATCTGAGGCTCTGTATTTAATTCTCTCTGTTCTCCATCCGTTTTGCATTTTAAGTGTTTTATGTGCCTAAATCACCCGACAGGGGAAACTGGCGAAAAGCAGGGATACACTGCACAGCACAGCAGCTCTCAGGAAATGTGGAAATGGAAATCTGACTCTTAGTCTTAGGTGTATTCTAATGATAAATGTCACCGTTTGCAGATGAGTATCTTGGAACAACGATAGTTACTTCACACAAAATATCACCTCTTTTTACCTGAAAATCATTTCCTTATTCCACACACCAAATTCCCGGTTTACCTTTATAGGCTTAAAGCACGTTAATGCAAGGCAAAACCTTTAAGCATTCATTATACGCTTACCTAAATTAAATTTTACTATTTACATTTTCTTTCCTTGGATAATTGTGTTTGTCGGCAATTTGGAAAATAGGAGCGTTATAAAAAAGGCATGTGATATGCGCTTAATTTCATGCATCTGTTTCATCCCTATTTCTCACACAGGAGAGCGGAGGAAAGGCCTCCCCCTGGCTGCACCACTAACGGGATTGCGATGGTGCAGGCTCCATCCCTCTTGCAATCAATTGCTATTTTCTCCGTGCAATTACACTCATTAGCAGCCACACACGTTCACATCCAACTCCATCGGAAGGGAAGAACAGCCAAAAAGCTAAGAGAGCAAAAAGCAAAGCAAGGAGTTGTCCAAAAGGTTTTATAACAAAAGTAAGTTTGCGTTAAAATTTTAAACCTGTTCTAAAACACTGGGAGGTTTTGTTACAAGTCCTCCTATTTGCTCCTTTTCAGAGCAATTTGGTAGTGAAAGGAAGTCATGGAAGATTTACTGCTCTTACTTCACCAGCTCTTATCTTCCCACACACACTTAAAGAAAAAGCGCTGCACTGCAATTCAGAAGATAATTAAAACTGTATTACAAAACCAGAGCTACAAACTCATGATCAGCATCAAGAACACGTACCCCACTGACGGAGAAAAAGTGCAAATATTTTCAGACTAGTAGGCTCGGTTTGCACTACAGTTTGTTTTATTTCTCTTGAAAGCTTAGCTCTTGATCACAGAGCTGCTCTGCCACTACTTCTTAATATCAACACATTAAAAGGAGCTTTTAATTACACACCACTCATTTTCCTACCTTTTATTGGTATTGAAATTGTAACTCCATGGACACGAATGGGTTACAGAATCAAGATCTGTATCACCATTGCGCTCCTAATTTATGACTTAAAATACTCAGCAAGTGAGAGCTGATGACTTCCTTACATTTAGGAACCAATTACAACCAATTTATTAAGAATAATTTCTGCAGATTGCAACAAAGCTGCTGACAGGGCAGCAAATTAACACAGGAACCATATTTGTATATTATTTACAAACAGTTTGTCTCTGTATATCCTCTCTGAAAGCAGCTACTCCACGTACCTGAATTTGTTGAAACAACAAACTACAGGATTTCAACCTACAATTGATTCTTTTTACTTCACCCATTTCATAGTGGAATAGTTGTCTTGCAGGAGAACATATTTGCTTTTTCTCCTGAGACTATGAACGGGGTTTTTTTGTCTCACTTCTCAGTAGCTGGGGGTTTCTCCAGTTCATCTGAGAGATATAACCCACAGATTGTACATATAACCCGTAAGTATATATATTATCTCATGTTTGAGAAGATCATAGCTTTTGGGCACAATTCTTAGAAGAAAGGCCTAGAAAGGATGAGAAAAATTCAGTTCGTGTAAGCTGGGGAACTACCGGAAAAGGAGTCCCGTGTTCGGGAGGGTCAGATCCACAAGCAAAGATGGGTGATGGATCTGCTCAGGAGTTCAGCCCTGCTCTAATGGGTTCTCCCTCCTGCCATGGGAAAGGGTGACAAGCTGCAGGAATAGGCAACAAGCCCCAGTGGCCTGGGTGGGCAGAGATCAGGAGGAAAACTTGGGAAGAGGGTTTTGGGAGTTGGGTAGACTTGCCAGATCTATCTCAGCCCACATCTCTCCCACCCTGGTTGGTGTTGCGGTGGGGAATGGTCCTGGCAGGAAGTGATGAGACTTGCATCCTAACCCATAACCCAACCTGAAACATGGACTTTTTGGGTCAAACTCAGACAAAGAGATCCTGGAACTCTGCATTGGGTCCAGAGAAGGGCAACAGAGCTGGTGAGGGGTCTGGAGAACAAGTCTCATGAGGAGAGGCTGAGGGAGCTGGTGTTCAGCCTGGAGAAAAGGAGGCTGAGGGGAGACCTTCTCGCTCTCTCCAACTCCCTGAAAGGAGGGGGTAGCCAGGGGGGGTCGGTCTCTTCTCCCAAGGAACAGGCCGTGGGACAAGAGGAATGGCCTCAAGTTGCCCCAGGGGAGGTTCAGATTGGATAGTAGGAGAAATTCCTTTACCAAAAGCGTTATCACATTGGAACAGACTGCCCAGGGAAGTGGTTGAGGCATCACCCATGGAGGTATTTAAAAGGTGGGTAGACGTGGTGCTGAGGGACATGGTTAGGTGGTGGCTTTGGCAGTGTGAGGCTGAGGGTTGGACTTGATCGTAAAGGTCCCTTCCAACCTAGACGATTCTATGATGGGTCTAATCACATCAACTCTTATTTTTTAAGGTTAACAGTGCCAAACTCTTAAACCCCCATCCAAAGACAACCTCTCTATTTCCTTGGTTATCCTGAGATCTGTTCCCAACTCCTAGAACCAATCTGAGGTACAGGAGAATTACGGAAACCAGAAGAAAGCACACGGCTACAACAGGTACCTGCTCTCCCAGACAACTACAAACTACTTGGAAGGCAGTAGGTTAATGCAGCGCTTTGTAGAACTGTGCTCTGAGGGAGACCCTTGTTAGCAGTGATGTAATGTAGCCGTTAGGGCACCTACTTTAATTTGACATGACTTAGCTGACACTTACAAAGTAATTGATCCCCGATGATAACGCTATACTAAAGACCCGCAAGATGACTTGAAGAAAACCATAGAATCAGAGAATTGACCAGCACCCCCAGGTCCTTTTCTGCCAGGCAGCTCCAGCCACTCTGCCCCAAGCCTGGAGCGCTGCAGGGGCTTGGTGGGACCCAAGGGCAGGACCCGGCACTTCCCTTGGTGAACCTCATCCCACTGGCCTCGGCCCATCCAGCCAGCCTGTCCACATCCCTCTGCAAAGCCTTCCCACCCTCCAGCAGGTCGACACTCCCACCCAACTTGGTGTTGCCTGTGAACTCACTGAGGGTGCACTCGATCCCCTCCTCCAGATCATTGATGAAGATGTTAAAGAGAACCGGCCCCAGTACCGAGCCCTGGGGGACACCACTCGTCACCGGCCACCAACTGGATTTAACTCCATTCACCACCACTCTCTGGGCCCGGCCTCCAGCCAGTTTTTAACCCAGTGGAGAGTACTCCCATCCAAGCCATGGGCATCCAGTTTCTCCAGGAGGATACTGTGGGACACTGTATCAAAGGCCTTGCTAAAGTCCACGTAAACAACATCCACAGCCTTTCCCTCACCCACCAAGCAGGTCACTTTGTGAAGGAGATCAGGTTTGTCAAGCAGGACCTGCCCCTCATGTACCCGTGCTGGCTGGGCCTGGTCACCTGGGTAACCTTCATGTGTCTCATAATGGCCCTCAGGATGATCTGTTCCATGACCTTCCCAGGCACCGAGGTCAGACTCTCAGGTTTGTAGCTCCTGCTGCTTTCAGCCAGTTGCTAGTGGCGGTGTGAAAATTGAAGTATAATTGTTAGATTCATGCATGGTTTGGGGGTCTTCTGGGTAAAAAGCTGTTCTTAAGAAAAGGATCTCTACAGGCTTTGCATTTCCTTTTTCAGGGAACGCCGGACACATGAAGTTCAGCTCGCAGATCAATCTCTTTGCAAACATCCTCCCGTCTGAGAGCATTTATAACACCCAGGCTGCTGAGATGCTGGCACCAGGGGAGGCAGGACAGGCTGAGATGTCAGGAGAAGAGCTAGGGGCAATGGCCCCGCAGCACAACCCGTGACAGAGCACCGGCCGTCACACTAGGAGCCGGAGAAGCCGCCCTTCGGAGCCCGGGCAGCCCGTACATCTTCCAGTTGACAACTGAGCGCTGAGAAACCTTCTGAGTTTGGACCTTCCTACTTGAGAGTGTAAGGCTTCTGAAAGCAGACTGCACATTGAGGGAGGCTGTGTCACCACCGCGGCTGACACCGGCCGAACCGGGAACCACGATTCATCGGTAACAGCAGCTACGTCCGCTGTAGCACCGAGGTACTAGAAAGATTCAGACTCCCGTGTCTGAACCCTGTCCAGGAACTGCCGACACGGCGCTACAACTGCGTTTGAGCTCTTTTTTCCCCCTTTACCTTCCACTGCTGCTCATATCTAGCTGCCAGTGGCAAATGTCAGGGCTTAACTTTCCAAGAGGAATAGGCATCCACAGCTGCTGCTCTACAAGGTGTTACAGCTGCACGGCTTTCCCCCCGCTTTAGAGAGGAAGAGCCGAGGTTTGTGGATACGTAACTCTTACCACTGAAAGGAACAGCTGAAATTATGTGAATTATGAAACACTTGAAACCTCTGTAACTGTACGAAACACTGAAACAGGAGACGATGCGTCGGGAGGAGGATGGGATTTTCTAAAATACCTGCGACACATTTCAGCTCGGCCAAATGCAGACCACAGAGAGGAAAAAAATCAGCCACAATGAACATTTTATGCAATTGTTTTCTTTACGTGAGTCTTAAAGGAAGAAGCTATGCCTGGAGAGAGAGCCCGTGGAAATAGGAGGAGCGATACAAGACAGAAGCAGTGGCCTCACGCAGAACGATTCCCAAATACCACCAGAGCTCTGCCCGTTTCATCTGACAATTCGTGTTAACGCTCTGCAGCTCCAATTTACAGAGAGAAGCAGGTAGTTACACTTTAAACAATCACGAGTTTTGTGTAATTGCTCTTGCTGACAGAAAAAAAAAAAGGGCCAATTGCATGATCACTCAACATCTAAATGCCAGATTAAACAATCACAATTAATAGTTCATCTTTTCCAATTTACTAGTACAGATTCTTAAAAATCAAGCTGCGTGACAACATCCTTCACAGAAGCAAAATGAAGAAGTACTGTTCATGTAGCCCTGAACCAAGGGCAGCTGGTTTTACACCATTAGATATGAGAAAAGAATTCCAAGCCCTCATGTTTTAGTTATGTTACTACATTTTCCCATTGGCAAAATTCCTGTCGGGTCTGTCAGCGCGAAGCAGAAGAATTACTGAACCAAGTAAGTTACTTTGTCGCTTTGCAGGGAGCCCATACGGATGAGGACCCAGGGTTAGGGGTTAGCCTAATTTACCTCTCCAATTTGCAGCCTGCTCCAATTAGAGGTTTCACCAGCGCTGTAATACTCCATGTACATCACTAGACCCTTCGGGTGCAAGTCTCATGGTGCTCTTCCGTAAACCAAGTCCCAGGGAGGAATGAGAATTAAGAGGAGGAGTTGGGGGAAAGCCCAGGCTAGCGCCGCAGTGGGTACACACACATGGGATTACTCCGGGTACCCACGAGCCTCAGGAGTGACAAGGTCTCCCATCACTTGCTGAGATTCACTTAAAGTATTTCTGAAAGTTGAGAGAGATTTTCCTCCCAAGGAGTTTGCGTTGTTACTACAATAAAATTGGGTGCTTTACAAAACAAGCACTTATGCTGGCAGAAAGCAATAAACTTTATAGATTGGGATGGGGTTTTTCCCTGGCAAATACTACTTCTACTTGTCAATCAAGTATATTTTAGTCAACATGAAAGCTAAAAGATAAGGATATTTTTAAATTTCTGTTGTTTTCTCATCTGAAGAATTTTACAAAGACTGATTTGGAGAAACTGCCAGTTAGGTAAATATTTTGTGTTCAGAGCATATGTTATAATAGATACAAATAAAAATATACATGAAAAGAACTGACATTAATAGCTGCTCATTTACTCTGCTGCCTGAAGTGGTATTTCACCTGCTGTAAAGTCAAAATTTCCGCAGACATCTCCAGTGGTGAAAGGCTTTGCGTGCCGTTTCAGAGCGCAGAAGGGTACGACAGATACTGATGCAGAGCACCACAGCCGGCCTCTTAACTAGGCAGGGCTATTTTGCATAAGTATCTTACAAAAAAACAATTACAAGACAGACACTTTGATAAACAAACTTTAGAACTCACATTTCTGCTTAATTTTGTCAAGTAGCATATGTGTTTACAATATTTTACACATGCCAGCTCCCCGTTTAATTGGCCTACATGACAAGAGGAAGTGGGCACACACTTAAACATAACAAGTTCCACCTAAACATGAGGAGGAACTTCTTTCCTGTGAGGGTGGCAGAGCCCTGGAAGAGGCTGCCCAGAGAGGTGGTGGAGTCTCCTTCTCTGGAGACATTCCAAACCCACCTGGACACGTTCCTGTGGGACCTGCTGTGGGTGGACCTGCTTTGGCAGGGGGTTGGACTGGATGATCTCCAGAGGTCCCTTCCAACCCCATAGCATTCTGTGATTCTGTGGCAAGACTGACTGTCCTGTGTAATCCACAGATATAACTGCATTTTTAAAAATTGTGTATTAAATTCTCTAAAAATCCTCACACAGGTCTCCTACCAAGAGCAGAAACGAACTGAACACAACAGCACACCTAAACCTCGGCCAAACCTCCTGAAGTGGCTCAAAGGGAGAAACTTGTGATGTTTAAAAAGCTCACATAAAAACTGCACGCTTGTAGAGTCAGAAGTGTCATATTTATGATCTCGCACTGACTTGTTTAACAATACTCCTTGCCAAGGCAAGTTGTCCCTACCTTGGTTTCTCCTAAATGAAATTGTGATGGGCATTTGTGAGAAACAGACCGGCAGGATATGTTTTGAGCCTGCTTTGAATTTCAGCCTTACTTCTCTCTATCTTTTCATTGAGTCCTTGACTTTATTCCTATGTGAACACCAATGGCTCCCATTGCAGCAGCAACCGGAACCCCCGTTCTAAGGTGCTTCAAAAGCCAGCTCCTCTGCCAGCACAAGGGAAAAGAAGATATTGGAACAACCAAGATATTGGAACAACCAAGATATTGGAACAACCAAGATATTGGAACAACCCTTATTTTGTTATCCGTCTTAGCAGAGAACACCTCCACTGAACCCCTCTCCATTGCTTCTAATCCCGTCAGAAAAAGAGAGCCCAAAAATCCTCCCAAGCACCTTGCTGTCCACAACTGACATCATGGCAGAGGCCTTCTGGCCTCCTTGAGACACCACAGTGACTGTGAGCAAAATAAAGCTTGTTCATGATGAAACACAGCGCAAGAAAGAACTCATCTGAGGTCTCGAAATTCTTCTGCTCTCTCAATCCCACCCTCAGGATCAGTCTCGTGACTGCCTCGGTTTCATGGGGAAGTTCTCACTAACCTTTTTAAAAAATACCATGACAAAAAAAAAAAAAAAAGGCAAGGTTACCTACTGAAGGGCAAACAGTACTGGTACGGCAGCCACACACCAGAAGGAAAGCACAGGCTTCAGTAACAGACACACCAGGAACCAGAACTGCGGAGGACACGGAGGATCCCAGCAACACCAGGCTTATGGCTTTCTCCAACTGGACCCATTCAGTTTATCATTCGGGTTTTGTCTTCAAATGACAAAACTGGATCGGGCACGGATCGTGTTTGCTGGATTTTAACATCGATCTGCCCAGCACACAGCTGAGAGAGTAGCAGAAAATTTCCACATTGTTGGTTCTCAGACCCAAAACCAGGACTCTGGGCTTGAGGACTAATTAAAAAAAATATATATATATCTTTCATCTTCCTGAAGGAACCTGGGAGCGTTGTAACTGCCTCAGGCTTGCTAAGTTAGATGATCACTGCACCATGCAATGGTATTTTCACATGCTTCCCCATTCTCTGGCTTTGCTGCAGTAATGAAACCAGTGGGAATTCAGGTAGGGATGCACTCACAAATCAAGTCCTGACATCTCTCCTTCCGGCTGGTGACAAACAGCCCCACAAAAAGAAGAGGCAGTATCTGTCAAGAAAATCTAGCCAGCTTCTCTGTTTATAAGGTTATTTGTCACTCTTCAGTGCATTCAAGAAATTTATTAGGAAGCTCAAGTTATTTGATAAAAATTGCTAATTCAGTCGATCCAAGCATGTTCCTCTAAGCAGCGTACAGCGCTTGCAGATGCAAACCTGAAAGCTTGAGAAGTCTTCCACCCACCCACCCACTCCCCTTCCTTCAACAGACCCAAGAGTTTTAAGAGGAGATATTTTAAACCGTGGCTCCTTATTCTTTTGATGGTTTCAGCAGATAGGAGGCCAGTGGAGCACGGCCACTCGTGCCGAGGACCAGTGCTCCCAGGAGCCTGCCAGGCGCTGCCCTGCTGGGCGCTAAAAGCACCACATGAGAAAGGGGAAATTTACCATGTAAAAAGCCTGGGAAATTTGCCCGAGGTACGTCTTTCCCCGCCACTCATTTGCGGTTTTGCAGAGCTAGAAAGGCGGTGGGATAGAGCCTCCGCTCCAGCCGGGAGGGAAGATGACAGATCAGGAGTGGTAAAAGCTTTTCTTGTTGAAAGAGGCTCTTTCCTAACCACCACTGGCTTTGCCGCACTAGGCTCTGGCTACGGTTTTCTGCGCTGTCTCAGGTAAGTTCTTCAATGGTCTGAATACGACCACCCAGATTTAACGGCCACGGTGAAGGATTCTCTGGAAGCAGGTGGGAAACGAAGGTGGTCATCTGTGTCGAAAACACCCTGATGTCCTGTATCTCTTCCAGGGAAAAAGAAAGAAAATAAGTAAGATTTAAAGAGCGAGAGAATATGTCCTCTGAGATAAAATGGATGATTGTACTTCCAGAGATTGATCAGACCTGTAAAGAGAGGAAGCTCCGTGTGTAAGGCAGGAGCCATAAATAAAGGGACAGATAAAAGTTTACCCCGACAGTGGAACAGTACCGAAATGAATACAATTTTCTAGCTCGACAGTCCACGGCTCCTCAGGGAATCAGTCACCGGAAGGTGACCAAGAAAAGCAGGCCTGCTGTCGGCAGGCTAAGGTCAGAATAAAAGGTCTACATCTCTAGTAGAAAATGCTTAGGTATCTGCAAATCAAAAAGAGTTGAAAGCCGCAGCTGTAAATAGCCGAGGTCCAGGTCTGCTGAGCGTGGGCCTGCCAAAACCAGCCAGATTTAGCGCCAAGAAACACCTATTTGCTGGTATCTTGGGAGGCATTCGTGCAAAGAGAAGGGCAGCCGGAGCCTGCAGG
>KZ505809.1:654141-667819 GCA_002844005.1 Limosa lapponica baueri
CTGTCTGTTCATCTGCCTTTGATCCCGATCCGTGTGTTCCTGACTCCAGAGCTGGAACCCAGTTCCCATCCGTCACTGAGTCCAGTCTGGGACTTCCCCAGTGCCTGGTGGTGATGCCATCCTGGGAGCTTGATACGGTTTTGTATATACTGCATCTATTTAATTATTTTCTTCTTTTTGATTTTAATATTAATTCTTCATTAAAGTAGTTCAGTTCATTCTAAACTTCTAAATCTCCTTATCTCTTCCTCTCCTCTCTTTTTGGGGGGCAGGTGAAGAGGGCCATCTGTCAGTCTGGTTTTGGCAAATTTGGCCAAAACCATGACAATATTGAACAATGGAACTGAATCCAGGCAGTAAGAGCACTGCAAACCTTGGTTTGAACCAGCCACGCGGCTCCCAACATGCAATGGAACACTACGAGATTTCCCTCCTACAGACCAGCACAGTGGCAACGCCACAGGGAAGTCATGGCCAAAATGGACAAGGAAAGCACAACGGCACAGAAAAACTCTTTACCCTCTCAGCAGCCACCTGCTCCCTTCTCTTTCCCATGTCGAGATCTGGGCAAGGGAGTGCTCCTGTACTCAGCAACTCGATGGAGCACAGACAGGCATAATACCAGACCAACCATGATCTCTGGGGAGCTGAGGTCTGAGGTGGACCTCACGACAGAGCTGACTCCATGACAATCCATATTCATGGCAACAGAAAGGTGAATCCACATAAACAGACTCGTCCTGGGTCACTCTTACCCAGTGTATCAATAAGCTTTCAAAAGTTTATCATAAGGAAGTCAGATCTGCTCCAAGGGACCGTCCCTATGTAGCTTTCAAATATTTATTCAGTTATGGATGCTTATGTTTGCGCTATTTGCCACTAGCTTTGTGTTAAGCTTATTCAAAAGAAACACTGCTTCACCCTTTGCTCACTTTATGCCCTACCTTTCATGTAGCATTTCCAGAGATTTCTTCTACACACTTATCTGAGAACCTCTCCATTTTTCCTCTACGAGCAAATAAGGGACAGATCTGTCTACGTCAACCTAAAGTATACTTCTTGAAGAAACTCCATACATAAACTTGATATAAATCCTACTGCTCTACTAAAATAACCCACATTAGTTCTCAGCTTGATGTGACCACACTCTGCTTTTAAAGAGCAGGAAGACCAGGAAGCATATAACACATTAACTCCATGGACAACATGTGGGATGGACCTACTGATCAAATCCATGGTGAGACTCATCCAACAAGTGGTTTGAGCCCGAACAAACTTCACCAGTAACTCATAGTACTTGGTCCCGCTAGGAATATCTGGAAATATAAACCCAACCTAATCATACCCATCAGGTCAGGGTACTGAAAGCCCCAAAGACTTGAGTTATCCCAGGGCAGTAATCCAAAAATCTCTCAAGGTCACAAGGCTTCAAACATTTCAAAATAAATTAGCTTGCATTTTGCTGACCATTGAGCAGTCTTCATCACATAAAAAAAAAAAAACCACCAAACCCAGCACTAATAGCAAAAGCAAACCCCTGTCCTCCAACAAGAAAGGATGTGCACGTCTTCTGAGCGTTAGCAGCCAAGACAAACCCCGCGATGGGCTGCCGCTTACCACCCCAAACACCCTTGAAGATGACTGGCACACATAATCACTTTTTAAAAAGGTCCCCGCACTCCCAAACCATCTGTATGTTTTTAAAACATTAACCTCAAGTCTTCAACACCAATATACATAACTACAGACATAGTTCTATGGATTAATTTTAAACGCAAAGCAGAGAAAGAACTGAGCTACAGCGTTTAATACTCCCGTTTCACTTCCCACCAGCTTCCACCAAACTGCCTGCATGAAAATCATATCCTGTTTAATATCTTCAAACCCCTAAGCAGTCCGAGGCCCGATCTCTGCTGCTGGTTCTTGTGTTTTCGGTAGCAGAAGGGAAATTAAGAATTTCATGTGTGCAGTTCCCACCAGCAGCTGGGATCAAAGGCTGGGGAGCCAAGGCTCTGCCCTGCGGATGGAGCCGCTTCTCCTGAGAGATGCCACCTAAAGGCTGCCAGGTTTGCCACAGGGGCAGAGAATTCACAAGGAGAAATCTAAATACCTTTAGGTTTCCTGCCTCCACAAGTTTGTAACTTAATCAGTGTTTCCGACCAGGGCTGAGTAGAGGGACCCCACTGCCGCTCCCCCCATCAACCCAAGTCCAGAAGAATCTGCACTATTAGCTTGGGCTGCAGGGCAGAAGACATCCCTACCCGCTGAAAGCTGTGCTGTATCTGCTTTGCAGGTGAATATCTAGAATTCATGCTGCTTTCAAGAGCCATCCACAAGCCACAGCACAGGAATATGCTGTGCCTCCTGACCCAAAAAGTCAGCCAGCGCACGGTTATATCTGCGACCATCAAGTACTCCCAGGGAATAAAGCAGGGCAAGAGCCAACTTGCTACTTGCTGCTCTCGGGGCATTTTCAAAGATAACAAGAAAAATCGGCCACATTTTCACAATCAGTAGTCAACTCCAGTACGCAATTCTCTTACCCAGCTCTATATTACTCCGAGTTTTAAAAGAAAGCTTTTAAAGGAAAAGAAAATATGCATGTAATTGGCTTATAAGGTCTCTGTGGGGTTAGAATGAAGATGGGAAAATCCAAGAAAGCCATGCATTAGTGTGAAAGTCATTTTCATGCCCCACTTTTTCAGCTATGGAACATTTCTTTTGGAAAATAGTCACTTTAAAAGTAAACTCTGGGGGATTTTTCCCCCCCCTTACAACAATAACTATTCCTGTGAACTAGCGTTTTGAAAATCTCAAAAGGTTTAGAAGTTAGGTTTCGTACAGATACGCATCCAAGAGTTCAAGTGCGTATCAAGGCTCCTTTGATCTACACACCAAACTGGAAATCCTAGGAGAAAAAGCTCTCTTGTAAGATTTCCTGTATTCCTAAATTTTTGCCAAGGTGGAAATAGCTTATTCTCTTTTCACAGCAGTTCAGTGTTTTTACTTCCAGCTTAGCTGCAAATGAGAGAGACACAAACAATTTAAAGGAAGCAATCCAATGGAAGGTGCAGCTTGCACACGCACGAGTAGGCAGCGAAGTCTCTTGAGAAGATGGAGGCTTATGAGAGTTTCTCAGAGTTAAAAACAGCTGTCGGATCATTAAAAATTTGAGGAGGTGGGCATTGAGCAATGTGGCCATTGTTTGCATCGGATGCTCTGTCTTACAGAAGACAGACAGCTCCTTCTGTCTTACAGAAAAAGCTGGCAAAAAATAGGATTTAGCCTCCCAAGTTAAAGGATGCAACAGCACAGATACGTTCTCAGCCCAGAGGGGCATGACCCTGCAGAAGCCCACATCTACAGGTTAAACAGGAGCGATATCTAAATATCTGCTATCAAGCCCAAAGTACCCTCAGGTCCTTCAACCCTGGACGCTAACCTGGAGCCTGCTACTGCATTTCACCGCCACAATGGGTCAAGCCAAGATTTCCTGTATCAGACTCCTTTCCTACACCCTGCAGAAAAGGACTGAGGAGATGGCTTTGAAGCACAAGTGCTGCCATGTTCCCATCACCTCCTCCCAATGCGCGCTACCTTAACGAAAGGCTTCCAGTGCCAAGCGATGGTGCAAAAAGACCCACTAAATCTCCAGTGAGAAACTGCAGCAACCAACCCCTGAAACTAATGAGAGTTGGGCCCCTCACTACAAGGAGGACACAAGTTCTGGAGCATGTCCAGAGGAGAGCCACCAAGCTGGTGAGGGGTCTAGAGAACAAGTCACACGAGGAGAGGCTGAGGGAGCTGAGCATGTTGAGTTTGGAGAAGAGGAGGCTGAGGGGAGACCTCATTGCCCTCTACAGCTCCCTGAAAGGAGGGTGTAGAGAGGTGGGGGTTGGCCTCTTCTCCCAAGGGAAGAATGACAGGAGCAGAGGGAATGGTCTGAAATTGTGGAAGAGGAGGTTTAGATTAGATCTTAGGAAGAATGACTTTCCTGAGAAGGTGGTCAGGCACTGGAACGGCCTGCCCAGGGAGGTGGTGGAGTCACCATCCCTGGAGGTATTGAAGAAACGTGTAGACGTGGCACTTCAGGGCATGCTCTAGTGCCCGAGGCTGTGGGGGTGTTTTGTGTGTGTGGTTGGACTCAGTGATCCCACAGGTCCCTTCCAACCATTAAGATTCTGTGATCCTGTGAAAGGGGAAAGTGAGGACCCAAATACCCAGCCATGTTTTATTAATGGCACCCAAGGTCTATGAAGGCCAGAAACACCCTTTGAGCTGTGAGACTGGCCACAATACTAGACTGCACCGATACTTCCGCAGGGGTTTTTTAACCATGGAAAAGCTCCAAGCTGTTTCAAAGCACGGAGGAAACCCATATCCCAAGCCCTGTTTGCAGGAGAGGGAAGGCAATTCAATTACCTCTCCAGACAGGAGGATGAGCTTTGTATGAGCAATCAGCGTATCTGGACAGCCGAGTATATCAGACGCCAGACAAACCTGGGCCCTGCTTCATTGACATGCCAGGCACACCCCACACGGCTCACACAAGGGGAGTTATCAGCAAGAGGGAAGGGAAGGTGTGGGGCTCAGGCCCTGCTTTTGACTTTACTTTGCACACAGAAGACTCAGTAACCATCAGGTGTGTCTTAAATGATGAAACCCAAATCTGACCCTGCCAGAAAACAACCCTCTCAGGATAAGAAGCACTGTCTTGGGGGAACACGAAGTGACAACAGAGAGGAAAAGGCTAACTTCAGGTATATATACAACATGTTTTTTATAGTTTTCTACTTTTCACGACAACTGTATTCTCACTGTGAGTTAATGCCCAGGACACGGAAGTTTCAGCTGGTGGGTGTCACTGGGTGCCCTCCAGCAAAGGGCACACATGGGCGAGACAGCCCTAGGAAGCCACTTCCTTAGAGACAGCCATCAGGTACCCAAACCCCTTGCACTTACCAAGACAGCGTTTATCTCTGGTGCTTTTCTACACCAAAAGCCCACTGACCTTCTTTTAGGTTTTCCAGAGCTACATTTTAACTAAAAAGGCGTTTACAAGCAAGGGTGCTTAGATACATGTAAATAAATGACTTTTTAACGTCCTAATGTGGCACCACCCAGGAAAGTTCACTCTTGGTTTAGAGCAGCAGCAGAAACGCACAGTTTGATGAAACATAGGGCCGTAAGGAGAACGGAATGCGTTCTCAGCGCCGACCTCCCACGGCCCAAAGGGCTGGGGTCTCCCCCATCGAGCAAGCGCTTCTCCGCTCTCACCCCCCAGCCCCGCCCGGCCGCCACGTGCACTTACGGGACACACACGCGCGTTCCCCTCCCGCCGCTCCACGCCGACTGACGGGCCTCAGCCCCCGCCCCGCCCTTTTATAGGCACGGGTCACGTGTTGCTAGGCGTCACCGTGCTGCATTGTGATTGGCCTGGGCGGCAGCGGCGCCCTTTAAAGGCGAAGCGGGGGGCGAGGGAGCGGCCCCTCAGGCGGTGATGGCCGCCTCGCCTGGAGAGGGAGCTTAGGGCGGCGGGCCTGAGTGAACCCTTCAGGGGCCTCCTGGAGAAGATGAATGGCTTTTTTTTATATATATATTTTTATTTATTTTTTTTAATTTAGATGAAGACGTTTCCCGGGGGGTGTAGAAACGCTGTTCCTTCAGGAGGACAGTGCTTTCATAAGCCCCCTCCTTGCCTCGACATCTTCCTGTCGCGCCTTGGAGAAGGCTCGAGTTCGCCCCGTTTCCAAGAGGAAATGGGCACAAACTTGAATGTAAGAAGTTCCACCTAAACATGAGGAGGAACCTCTTTCCTGTGAGGGTGGCAGAGCCCTGGAAGAGGCTGCCCAGGGAGGTGGTGGAGTCTCCTTCTCTGGAGACATTCCAAACCCGCCTGGACACGTTCCTGTGCAACCTGCTGTGGGTGGACCTGCTCTGGCAGGGGGTTGGACTAGATGATCTCCAGAGGTCCCTTCCAACCCCATAGCATTCTGTGATTCTGTGACCGTGAGTGAGTGTAGTAAGTTGAGAAGGAGGTTTAGTGCTGGCCCTTTCTTTGGTGGCATTTGTTCTGCATCCGTTTCTAAAAGGCTTGCAAGGTTCCAGCAGTCAAGAGGTGCAGCTGCCTTTTGTTTCATTAGCTTGAAAACGGGTATTTGACATCTCGGTATAATATTCCAGTTATGAAGGCTATTGGCTTATTAGCATAAGAAGAAAAATCCAGGAATGACGTGAGATTCCTGCCTCTTTATGGCCCTTAGGCCTGATGTTTGCAGAGTGTTGTTAATCCTCTTGGAGCAATTTAAAAAATGTAAACTGAATCCGAATGTAGCATTTACCTGGCGCCCCTTTCTGGGTGTTTTAGATCTGGTATTTCTTTCAGTCTGAGTCATGACTAATTGCTGAGACGTCGCTCCAGCACATCGAGTCTGTGTGTACAGCGAGAAGGAAAACTCACAGCCCTGGTCGCGCCGGGGCACCTTGCAGAAGCTGAGCACAGCTTCGTGTTGATAAATAAAAATCAAACAAATGTCTGTGGACATAACACTTATTAGTAGAGAAGGGCCTGCGGGAAAAGGCAGAAGTGGAAACTCCCTGCACAAAGGAAATCTATTTGCTTGCTGCTGTTTGGTGTCTCTATCCATAGAGACGTGTCCCAGGAGCAGCATTCACCTCACGCTGACACACAGCTCCCAAAAACGGGAAGGAGGAAAACGTGGAAAGCCTAAAGCCTCCCAGCACTGGCCAAGGAGGGCGTTCTTTGCTCCTCAGTAACAGCAATGTATTTTCAACTCTTCTCGCAACTGTGGCTCTTCTTGCACAGACTGCGATTTGCAGTCCCGGAATGCAGCAAAATGCTCAAAGCAGAACAGAGAAATGTCACCTTCCCAACAAATCACCCAAAATAATCTCACCAAACTGGAGACCTGATCGCTCTTTTTTCTTGCTTATAAGCCTCGCTGGCGTTCAGCAAGTTGAAAATTCAAGGGGCGGCTGAATTTGATTTTCATTAAGAGTTATCGGCACTCCCCCCAGTTTTTTCTGACCAGGAGCTGTTGTTTATATCAGAAACGAAGTCACTCCAGGGCTCCTTCGGGCTGCCGGCAGAATGGGAATGTCTGACCCGACACTTAACCAATACTTGCGTTTCTCTGTGTAGAAGGGGAAAAAGCTTTGCATTGCAATTTCATTCTCCGGGGTACCCAATCCCGCTGTAAGGCCTTCTAATGTGGTTAGAGCGCCTTTTTGTTTTTAACTTTAATTCAATACAGCTACCACAGCTCTGGACCAGACCCAAACCCTCAACTAAGCTGCACTTTTAGAGCTACTGACCTAGTAAACTCCTTGCTCTTATATTTGAAGTAGGGCTTCTACTGGTATTAAATGGCACGTTTTGAATGGAAAAGTTCTATGCTTGACAAAAATCCCTTCGTTACAGATCAGACAGACTTCTCCTGGCTCAGCAAGCACGCGGTGAGGGCAGGAGACCACGGCGGCGACGCTGGCTTATCCTACCCTGAGTGTGGGTGCCCAAATCCCCCATTTTCTCCATCTGTAGTTTCATTAATCAAATGGTAGATCAGCACCAAGTATAAAGTACAAAGACGAAACCAGCCCTTTTTGTTCCAAATAGCTTTCACACACCTCCTCCAAACAACATTACCAAATCCCTCCTTTTGCTCCTAAAACCTCCATCCTAAAAGCAGCGATGGAGATGTTTCAGGTCTTGAGGAGCAAGAGGGGCAGCGCTGGGGAGCGGCCTCCCTCCAAGCCACCGCTCCTCACCCTGCCGGGGAGGTATGGCTGCAGGGGGAGGTGGCAGAGCTGGGCAAGATCCTTCGAACTCTCTCGGATTTGGAGCCTGTCAGACAGGAGTACTGCTGGAAAAAACCAAAACAGACGTCTAATAAATGATTTGAAAAGTTGGCTTTAACAGGTTAAACAGATGCCAGCCTTGCCTAAAAATGCAAATGAAACACGTCTCCAGATTTCACAGAGAGCTGCTTCGGCTCTGTTGAAAGAGTTAGATGTCGAGTCAACTTTCTTTATTAGCTACCACTACGCGTCTGCTCCTCAAACGTGGCTGGAGCAGGGCTGATAGTGCAGAAACAATGGGAGAACAAAACACCAGTATTTATAAATCGAAAAATGTGCTTGGCCTGCAATGAAGGCATCGCTGTGTTACATATTGCACCGTAGCCGGATTTTACAATCCAGTGGGGTCACACTGTCTGGAATACTACAAAAACATATTTAATCTTCTGGGAGCTGATGAACATGGAATATAAAGTGCCTCAGTAGATTTTCAATTCAAAAATAACCACAGTTGGAGCCTTTTAAATCGCTCTGGCCACAGCATCCACCGCTTAAATCTTTCTAAGCTAGAGGCTGATCCGGAGCCCTCACAAAACAGAAAGGATTTTGTTGTGCATAAAACCTTCTTGGGCCAAATCTCATCTTGCTTGCGGTGATGCAGTCTCAGGAAAATCAATGCTGATCCCCATCTGTGTGTTCCTGACTCCAGAGCTGGAACCCAGTTCCCATCCATCGCCAAGTCCAGTCAGGGACCTCCCTAGTGCCTGCCAGTGACGTCATCCTGGGAGCTTGATATGGTTTTGTATATATTGTATCTATTTAATTATTTCCTTTTAATTTTATTATTAATATTTCATTAAAGTAGTTTAGTTCCTTCTAAACTTGCAAATCTCTTTACCTTTCCTCCTGCTCTCCTTGGAGTGAGAGGTGGGGGGAGAGCATCTGTCAACTCGTAATTGGCCGAGTCAGCCTATACCAGGACACTAGTCCTACAGAAAGACTGAGCAATCACAAAGTAGTCCTCCCACCTCCAGAAGAAGCACTAAGAAACCAGCAAGAGAATCTCATCCAGAGAAATGGAGGACTTGGCACAAAAAACTCAACCATGACTGTAGCCAACAAGAGAACAGTAGTCACAAGAAGTCCTCACTAGTTCGAAGAAAGCTTCAGGCGGCAAAAGAACCACAATGATACCCAAAAAGAGGTGGGACAGACCAGACAAAGCTTCCTTTTGCCGGAGCTGCCACATGGAAAACTCTTCTCAGACCGACAGGTCAGGCACCAGGAAGGAACTGGTCCCAGACAAATCTGCATTGCAGGTTGAAGGCGTCGTGCACATTCACACCCTAGTCAGCTCACAACAACTGGCTGCAGAGACCCACGAACGTTAGAGACTACAAATCCCATCTTGAAATTCAATTGCTGGTTGTAAGAAAAGGATTTTTTTGATTTAAAAAAAAAAAAGTGTCTTTTCTTCATTCAGAATGCAGAAAGTACCTGGATAAAACCACAAAAATACCAAGACAGCCTTCTTACCTACCCCAATCTCTACCAAAAAGGTACACCTTGTGTTTCATCAAACATAATATTTTAAATATGAACTTCTTTTAGCTGGTTTAAAAATGAAATTTGAACTTAATAACTATGGGCAACTAACCTCTGCCATCTAAAAAAACAAGAAATTGACCTATTATACCTCCAGAGAAGCAGTTAATTGCTCAAAATACGTAGACTGCTGTTCAGGAATAGCTTGAATTTTTTCCATCTGCAGTGAAAACCATTCGTTCTGCATGGTAGATTTCATGACTTTTCAGGTCCCTTTCTAAATTGAAATGGATGTTTTAATGATGAAAAATGGGGAGAAGCGAATACTTCATTAAAGCACATTATTTCCCTGTCAAACTTCTGTTCTCCTGACTGTAAGCAAAAATAATGTCTGAGCAGAATTAACGTCTTGCGTTAGCAGGACTGCAGATGCCTCTTGGTACTTGATTGAACAAATAAGCTATTCCATAACCTGCAAACAAAAATGATTCAATAGATTGGATCTTCTGATGAAAAACAGAGTTTTCAAACTACATGTAATGCAAACGACAGTAAAGCTATTATAATTCTACCTGTTTGCTTTCGATGCACCATTCTTAGGACCAGCAAGGCACGTTAAAAACCTCAGTAGGTCCACAGTATAGACTTAATCAGTGTTTCCTTTTGCAAACTGTATTCAATTATTTTAATAAGATGAGAGGATATAATTTCCTACCAACACAAGCACATGATGAGGAACCAGCAAACTGTAGAAAACATTCCTATCTATCACACAAATAAACACACACTGTTTTTCTATAACATTTCTCAGTATATTTACCAATTACCACATATTTTTGGACTGAAGCAAGTGTTTGCTCAAGCACAGAGCAATGATAACATACATATCCAAACAGGGCTTTCTTTTGTGCGTAGGCAATTTATTAAACCAACAAGACACTTCAGTATGGCATGAAATTGAAAAAAAAAAAAAAAAAGGTAGAAGAGAGTGATTGTATTAGAATGCAGAGTAAAATACCAAAAGCCTTCAAAACCATCAAGTATCAGAAAAAAACCCCGCACGTCCGCAGTAGTCTGCTGTCCCTCTGGACTGGGTTAACCATGCTCCGCTTCTGCCAGGACCTGCTCAAGACCTGCCAAATTAACATCTGGTTTTCGATATGTCACCTTCTGAACATGCCCAAGAGGAGACGGCTTCTTAAAAACATCCCGTATTCAAAGGATCGCTACGGCACCTGTGATAATCAATTCCCTTTTCAGACATCTAAAAGATCAACAGACATTTATGAAAAACCTGAGCCTGTGTTACATGGCTTTAAGTTTCTTAGAAAAATTGTTGTTCGTTAGAGATTCCCAATGAAATAAAAGCCGAACCCAACACGCGAGCGGGCTGTCTCAAAGCTAAGCCCTGAACACAACGTGGCAAAACACTCGTCCTTTACTTGAAGACTTCCAGGCAACAGGTGAAGTCTATACAACCTCCTACCTGGATGCTACCAATTCCCCTATCCTCAGGTAGGCTTCGGCAGAAATATAGTTGTACTTGCTTAAATCTTCCTCTCACTGTCAAAAAACCATTAGAGTCATGGGTACATTCAGGAAAATGGAAGCAAATTAACATAAGACATCCGGACATGGGACACATAACTCTCCTGTTGAACTCTCCTTCCCCCAGGTTTAGGGCAACAGCAATTTAAGCTCCTTAGTAGCTCAAGAGGCATTATAAAGCAGGTCGCGGGAAGTGATTCTGCCCCTCTACGTGAGACCCCACCTGGAGTACTGTGTCCAGCTCTGGAGTCCTCAGCACAGGAAGGACATGGACCTGTTGGAACGGGTCCAGAGGAGGCCATGAAGATGATCAGAGGGCTGGAGCACCTCTGCTATGAAGACAGGCTGAGAGAATTGGCGTTGTTCAGCCTGGAGAAGAGAAGGCTCCAGGGAGACCTTATAACGGCCTTCCAGTACCTGAAGGGGCTACAGGAGAGATGGGGAGGGACTCTTTATCAGGGAGTGGGGCGATAGGATAAGGAGTAACAGTTTTAAACTGAAAGAGGGGAGATTTAGATTAGATACTATAAAGAAATTCTTTGCTGTGAGGGTGGTGAGAGCCTGGCTGGCTGGGGCTTTGAGCAACCTGGTCTGGTGGGAGGTGTCCCTGCCCAGGGCAGGGGGTTGGAACTTGATGATCTTGAATGTCCCTTCCAACTCTAACCATTCTATGACTCTGTGATAAAACTAGCCTTGGTCTTCTTCTTAAAATTTGTGCCACCAAGGCCACGGCCACACCATCACCATCAGCGTAAATCTGTCATTGCACTTTCTGGAGGAGCTGCTGGCTGTGCCCCAGCGGGTACCCGAACGCACTGCCCAGCTCATCCACAGCCCAGGATTCACTGTCGTTTGCAATGAGGTGGTTGTTCAGCTGACAACAGAAGAGGAGCTACGTAAAGGTGTAACGGGGCTTTTGTTATTTAACCAAATGAGGGGAAATACTGCAATATATGACAATACTCAATTGAAAACCATGTACTTTAATTACATTGTAGTACTAAATATGATACTTGATTTAATCTAGCAAATTTCAGCTTGTCGACGGGAACAGAGTGATGAGAAGGAATCTTCCTGGATTTCTCCATATTCATCTGAACAGGGTATCAGGAAGAAAATAACAGTAAAGACTTTGCATGATCAATACATAATGAAATAGCTTTAAAGTAATAATGTTTCCCTTGCTCAGTGCCTGTTTCTTTTCTTCATAATTGATTTTGCAGTGAAGTTTGAAGATTGCACCAGCAGCCTCAAAATCATCGCTACAAAAATAGCTAGTTTATACTTCCTGCATTTTCTCCCAGCAAGTTAATCCCAGGTGGAAGACTTCTCACTGGTGGTGGTGCTTAGGTGCCGAATTGGGATTTTAATTAGTCAATAGATTTTTTTTTCCTCTGTTTGTGTCTACACCACAAGGCACAGGGACTTTACAAAGAAGCGAATTCTCTCTGTTCATACCCTTAGCTCAAGTTTGAGAAAACCTCGCAATGTCATCTGTAACTGGTGAATAAAAAACCCCACAGAGCACATTTCTTTAAAAAACACCATTTCATACACTCCTAAAGGGGAGGTTATGAGTGGATTATAAAAAAAAAATATTGAAAATATTTTCATGGCAATAAAAAATATTACAGCAAGCCTATAGGTCACTGCCAAAGGCAATGAACAATATGGGATCTGATTTCTGCGAGCTGAGCTGACTGGCGCCTTTGAAACTCGTTTTGGCACCAGTATAAAACACATTTCTGTTGGTTCAAGGAACTAGAAGCAACAACGTAAATTTAGCTTTTGAACCAGATATAAACGTACCTTGAGTAAAACATCTGTCTGTCATTAATTTTCCTCTGCAGCAGCAAACCAAAGGGTAGTCCTCCAGGTGACCCCAGGATGTGTATATTATTCACAGTATAGCAGTCGTTTCGTAGAATAACTGCTGTGTTTAACTTGGAGCCGGAACTTAGAATTTTCTAACATAGTTTAAAAGCATGATTTGGAGCCAAAGAGGATACAATGATTTTCAGTTTGGGTTTATTTTCCTTTTGGTAAGTACATTCCATATATAGTCCTGCCTCTGAACTGAGAATTCTTGCACATATCATGTAAGAAGGAAGGCGAGATTTAGAAATACGGGGCCTACCAAATAGCTTTAAGAACTAAGAACAAAAGAATTCGACAAGATAAATGTGAAGGCACAAGTACAATAAATTCTCCCTTTCTTCCAAAAAAAAAAAAAGAGTGAAATCAAGAATAAAATGTTGTCTACAAAACAGTTTGCAAAAGCTATATTTTTTAAGCCAAGAAATTTGCAAGTTGAAGTTTTTACTCAACCTCTTAATATCGCTTAAAATAGCTGCACACTTCCAGTGGATCAGATTTTAAAATTCCCTTCTCGTAGAGATATCTTCCAAAATTTTTCTCAATTCAAACTGCAGACAAACTATTCTGCCCCTGGACAAGTGAGAAAAAACTCCTTTATAAAATCAGAGGGGGGAAGGATACCTGAGACACACGTCTTGAAACCCTGTTATTAGACGTTAATCTAGAAACAAGAGGTATTTGAATTCTAGCAATGAGGTCAGTCATATCTCCTGTAACGCTGCACGCTGAAAGGACAGCCTAAGGTAACCAAGATTCACAGAATCACAGAATGCTATGGGGTTGGAAGGGACCTCTGGAGATCATCTAGTCCAACCCCCTGCCAAAGCAGGTCCACCCACAGCAGGTCCCACAGGAATTTGTCCAGGCAGGTTTGGAATGTCTCCAGAGA
>KZ505809.1:668154-721778 GCA_002844005.1 Limosa lapponica baueri
CAGGACTCCCAGGTCCCTCTCTGCAGAGCTGCTCTCCAGCAGGTCAGCCCCCAACCTGTCCTGGTGCAGGGGGTTATTCCTCCCCAGGTGCAGCACCCTACACTTGCCTTTGTTGAAGTTCATCAGGTTCCTCACTGCCCAACTCTCCAGCCTGCCCAGGTCTGGCTGGATTGTGACACAGCCTTCTGGTGTGTCAGCCACCCCTCCCAGTTTTGTGTCACCAGCAAACTTGCTGAGGGTACATTCCATCCCTTCATCCAGGTCATTGATGAATGCATTGAAGAGGACTGGACCCAGTACTGACCCCTGGGGAGCACCACTTGTTAAGGACCTCAGCTCCCTTTACAAGCTGTAAAGCTCCCTTTACAAGTGGTGAAACAAGCCCGGTATCTGGAATGTAAAAGTTATGGGCGCTTCCAGAAATCACTGGCTCAAAGTCATTTGAGATCCTCTTTAATTCATAATTGTACTAAATTTGGGTGTAAGCTTTTGGTGTGGATCTTTTCCATTGCTGTCACTTCTGGAATATGCAGATATGCCTTTATTATCAGGGAAAAGGCCACTGTGATTTTTCTCCCTACTAGGAATAACAAGTAATAAAAGAATATAGCGAAGGGAGAGAGATGACAAGGCCGAAGGAATGCCCACCCTCACTCAGCTCCCACTGGAGAGAAGTCTTCAGTCGTCAGAACAGAGGGAATGAACCATTGCTTCCCCATTGCAATGTCAGAGACACGCCTTTCAGATATACAGGAAGAAAAGCAACCCCAAAAGTGCCTAAAATATGTTACAGTCCATGGGGTGTGTAACCCAGCTCTACACCCATTCCTTCTTTGCGTAAGAAAGAAACCTGAAAACCTCAGTTCCAACTCAGCCCATCGTTCTGCTAATGATACCTTTCTGGAGAGCAGGGGTTTGATTTTCTTCATGTGATTTCTATTATGTTCTGTGTTTCTGTTGGCTGGTAGCAATGCTATGCAACTTCATTCTGCTTTTTTCTTTCTCTAAAATTGCATTTCTCGACTGTAGCTCCTGGTGAGTGATTTGTCCCAGGATGAGGCTTTTTGTCTACAAAAAACAGGAAAGAAAAGGGATCTCTTCTATTAGCAATTGTGTTCTAACTGCATGCCTCTGAAAAGTTTTTTTCGTAACAAATTAAAAAAAAAATAATATTTCAGGCAGTGTTCAGCAAAGCAATTTATTAAAGTAATTGCTTTTAAATCTTAGTCTCCGAGGTTTGCACAACATTTTTCTGTGAAATTAATGCTTACGGGAAGCTCAACAAGTAACATTCATAAATGCCCTTCTCCAAGACCGACACAAAATTAGCATCAAAATTCATAACCTTTGGGTACGTAGGGACATGCCTTACACAAAACTCTACTTCTCTAGGGGCACTGGCTGTATCTGCTCAGGTTTTTGAGACCCCGAATCTCTGCCGACTTCCACAGTGAGACAATTTTAGCACAAGGCACAGCAGGCCAGGCAGGCTTTCCAAAAATACCAAATTGAGATTACATAAAACGAGTGGAAAGTCTGAAAAAGAAGAAAGGTTTTCATCAAACAATTTATGGCATTTCTGACTGTGAATGCAAATGAAATCATATCAGTGACCTTAAAAATGAACTGAAGCAAGGGGTCCTTGGAGGCATGGAGGCAGAATAGAAGGCTTTTTTCACTGAGGGTGAGATAATGCTTGGACTAGAGGTTTTTAATACACTGTGCTCAGTAAATCCAGTTCAGGGACAAAACTCCAGTAGAATATTTGATTTCTGGCAGGAAAATCACTATGTTGAATTAGTAAATCATTCTGCAGTAAGTTACATTTTCGAGGCTTCAGAACGCTTATTTTCTGGAGATTTGTATTCACTTACTAATCATTTTCACAGAAGTTAAGTAAAAAATAAAGGAGGCTGTTATGGAGAAGCTTTATTTTTCTTTCTTATGTAATAGGCATGTTTTGTTTCGATTTTTTCCCATAGGAAACAGCTGATACTAGCAGTACCCAAACTTGGGAAGAAATGTCAACAGATGAGAGACATGGAAAAAACTTCCACCCTGCTAAATGTAATTTTTCCTGTATCACATAATACGTTCCCAAAAAATCTCACAATATAATACACGTGTATTTACTTTTCATAGTGTTATCCAGTATCTAGAGCGTTCCCCACCTTACCAGTGATGGGTACCAAGCTTGGTCCCAGTCCTCGCCTGGGTCACTGTACCTGGCTTGTAAAGGAGCCTTTATCTGCAGTATTTTGGACAAGCAGCAGAAAATGCAGACCTTCATCTGCCAGTTGTTTCCCAAGACAGCAGTCCAGGACTTTTGCCTACCCCCAAAAATTGTTCACTTCTCCAGAAGTCTCCTCCTTTTTGCACAAGGTGATGCTTGAAAAGGGCTTGCTCTTCTCAAGGATGAATAACATCTTCTCTTGGGAACGGCTTTGCAAAGTACGCTGCCGATTCTATAAAAATAGTGGTTTTGGAAGCCAGACATTTCCCTGTCCCTCTCAGACCAAGATAGCCTGGTACTTGATTACAAACACGTCACTCTGTGTAGGAGTGACACCAACCATGTTCCGAATCTGAACTGACATTAACAGAGAAATGGAGATGGTTGGTTGGTGGGTATCTTGGGAAAAGCCTATTAGAGTACCTCCCAGGGTAATTTAGTAGAAACAATTTCTCTGCAAGACCATTTCTGTTCCCAAAGAACTACCCAAATAAGACAGCTCTCCCATAGTCTCCTTCACTTTAAGGAGAAAATAAAATAGCACAGAATAGTTTTTAAAGCTTTTGAGAATGAAAAGCTAAAAAGAAGCTATAACCATGGGTTTCTAGATGGACCATACAGACCAAAAAAGCCATGAAGTCTCACTGAAAGGCTTTTCAGAATCGCCCCATCCACAGGGCACTGATACCAGATGCACTACAGAAATGAACACCACCACAGTCTCACCAGTGTGTTCATGGACCTCCACTGGTCCAACCTTGGTTGGCTTTGAGCAGCCACATCGTGGAAGACCCATAGGACGGAGAGTCCACAGCCTCTCCAGTCATCAGTGCTTTGGTTTTATGCCTGGAGCAAGAGCCCAGGGAGCAGGGGCTGGAAGTGCATCGCAGCAGCTCACCTTGCTTCTGCTTGGCTCATCCTCATTTTCCTCCCAACCAATCTGTGCATTCATGGCGACAGGGTAAGTGCTAGGAATGGAGGAATAAAGGAGAAGACTTTTTTCTATTTCCCGTGTCCTGATTGGAGGTATTAGAAGTCATAGCCTTTTCTCAGGCTAGCCCAGTAGTTTTGCACGACAGACATCTCATAGCTAGCACAGAGGGAAAAAAATCCATGATTGTTTATTGTCTATCTAAATCTTAATTCAGTCTAAACTCAACAATTACTCTGAATCACTCTTAGTTCTGTCAAGTGGCATTTAAAAAAAGAAAACTCAGAACAGAAAATATGTACGCAGAATCTAAAATCACAAAAAGGAAAACCTCTACATTACTGGGGATTTTCTTCTGTGCACTGAGCTCAGCAGGCACTTTATCATTCCCCCAAACCGCTGTTTATTGCCTCTCCTACATCCTGCGATACAGCAGCATTCCCACCCAGGAGAGGGATGGCTCAAAGACTCCCATGGATTGTCTCTACCCTTCCTCCAGCGCTAATCAACATCATTACGAAAGCGCAAACCATCCATCGCATCCAACCCACCCCCTGCATTCGTCCTGCAGTATTTCAGAGCGCGATGCTGGACGTGCAGTACACAGCTGCCTCATACCCAACCATTTCTTCTTCTCTCTTAAAACAGGAGACTTCTCACAGCAGTTGCTCTCCCGCGTTATCTATGAATACGCACCTATGTTGTCTTACGGAAGTGTGCATTGAGTTTTGCTGGTAAAACAGTTTAAAGACTCATCCAAAATGTTTGGTTTTTTTTTTAATAGTGTAAACCCTGTCGGTTTTCCCCGCTGCTCGCTGAACACAGCTTTGCTTTCACGCAGCTGGCTGCTACGTACACCTCTCCTTGGAAATCGTTCCTGTGCTTTTGAGGCTTCAGTCACTGCCCTATTTCTGTATCAATGCGGATGCCAAGTAAATAGTATTCAATCAAAATTACTAGTCGGGGTTTGGCAGCTGGCACAGCAGCTCACAAAAGCAGGTAGGAGTGTGACTGGATGACAGCTACACGGTTGCTTTCCAGCACAGAAGCAGCAAAAATAATAATAATGTGTGCAGCGGGTAACCGCGGCCGGCAGGCTCTCCCCACCAGCTACAGACCTCTGCCAGTTAAGGCAAACAATCAATTAATTTTCTTGCAGAGAGGGAGATGATTGACTTCTCATTCAAAGCGGCCCTGAGAAGGTCAGCGGAAAAAAAGAAATATTGAAAACTGATGTAAACACCCAAGCCGAGGTGGGCCCAGATTCACGGGCACAAGCAGGGGCTTAAGCAGATTAACATCACCAAAATCTAAATAAAGTGCCCTTGTCTGGGCGCTGCAGAGAAGCTTCGTGGAAATGATAATAAACTCCATCACAAATGCTTGGATGCATACGATGCCCAAGCTGTACAACTGGGGTTGTTGGGTCCCACCAAGCCCCTGCAGCGCTCCAGGCTTGGGGCAGAGTGGCTGGAGCTGCCTGGCAGAAAAGGACCTGGGGGTGTTGGTCGCCTGTGGGCTGAACAGGAGCCAGCAGTGTGCCCAGGTGGCCAAGAAGGCCAACAGCATCCTGGCCTGTGTCAGGAACAGCGTGGGGAGGAGTAGGACTTCGGAGGTGATGGTCCCCCTGTGCTGGGCACTGGTGAGGCCTCACCTCGAGGGCTGGGTCCAATTTTGGACCCCTTCCCACAGAAAAGACATCGAGGGGCTGGAGCGGGTCCAGAGAAGGGCAACGGAGCTGGTGAGGGGTCTGGAGAACAAGTCTCATGAGGAGAGGCTGAGGGAGCTGGGGGTGTTCAGCCTGGAGAAAAGGAGGCTGAGGGGAGACCTTCTCGCTCTCTCCAACTCCCTGAAAGGAGGGGGTAGCCAGGGGGGGTCGGTCTCTTCTCCCAAGGAACAGGCCATGGGACAAGAGGAAATGGCCTCAAGTTGCCCCAGGGGAGGTTCAGGTTGGATAGTAGGAAAAATGTTGACACGGAAAGGGTTCTGAAGCCTTGGAATGGGCTGCCCAGGGAAGTGGTTGAGGCACCATCCCTGGAGGGATTTCAAAGACGGGTTGACATAGTGCTTAGAGACATGGGTTAGTGATGGGTTATTGTTGGGATTTTTTGGTTTTTGTTTTTTTTATCAGAGTGAGGTTGATGGTTGGACTAGATGATCTTACAGGTCCCTTCCAACCTGGACAATTCTATGGTTCTATGAACTGCCTGAGAACTCCTGTTACCAAATTAACAGTTTATTCCTCTACTTATGTTTTAAAACGGAATTCCTACCTGAAGGGACTCTGTGACCCCACTGTTAAGCACACAGGAAGATGAAGATCCAACAGCTTCCCATCAACCATCTTCCCAGTTTCTAATGGCAAGGGATTTTGGAGAAATTTTGCTGAAATTATGGTGATACAAATCTTAGACACGAGCTCAGGCAGTGTCAGCAATTACCAGAAGGGCCTCAAGGCTCCGAGAGGAATCAAGACTAGAGGGAGGCTTGTTTTTCTGCAGATGGTGACTTTTGTTTAGATCTTCTGAAGAAAAATGGCCTTGAAACAGGCACTTTACCAGTTAATTAACAGGCTATTGAGAGGAATATTAAATGTCTAAAGCAGAGAGGGTTCCCAGAGCCTCACACAATCTTTAAGAAATCAAAACTCTAGTGCTGACATTTGTTTGGTGCCTTTTTTGGGACATGAATTTCAAACTTCTGATTGATTCTTCATCCTCTGTGCTTTCCAATTTTATTATGCAGCAAAACTCGATCAGCTCGGCTTCTCGATTAAGGTCTTTGCTTGTAAAACATCGGATGTTTTACAGCTCTCAGCAGAGGTTGAGACCACTCAGGATTTCACCTGCATCTAGGACTGTGTGATTTTGTTTGTCTATAGGTAAAACAAACACCCCAAAGCTTTTCCCTTCACAATGTTAATAATCGTGAGTATCTTCACAAATCAGCTAGAGCAGCCTCATTTAACACGTTGGCATACTCTGAGCTGGCAACCAGACTGAAGTGATTTCAAAAGCTTAAAGTAAGAGTAAGGAAAGAAGTAAAAGGGGCCAAGATTTAAGGAGCCAACAAAAGAAGCAATTGAACATTAAGCACGTAGTGATGGGTCAGAAGTCAATAGCATCACACTCATAAGGACACGCAGGTCAATTTGGGGCCGACTAGTCAAGATAACCCAGACCTGCCACCAAGGCAGAGAAAATATTGCTGTATGTTTTGGACTCCTCTGGACTGAAAGCACTCTTCTCTTTGAGTAATTTTGACTATTAGAAGTATATGACAGCCTCCCCTTGCCTAAAGAGAACACGTACGTCGGCTGTTCCTCTGCGCAAGGATCAGAACAATGTGTTTACACCAGGGTGACATTTCACAAACTGTGTCTCCGTTACCCTCCCACTTACTGCTTTGACAGAGACAGCAGCAAGCCTGGACTGATGCATGCTAACGGGAATAAAAATGCCCTAGTTCAGCAAGTAAATGGAGACAGACCAAGAGGAATCCGATTACAGACAGAAAATACGCATTTCTAACCTGCACGTTCAAGGTAAATTTAAATGACTCCTTTATATGAGCTAAGATATAGCTGAGATTTCTTCAAGGCTTTTTTATACTGCTAAAAAAAGTACACTTGCTGTTGATTTCCATCAGCACATATGGTATGCCAGAAAGCACACAAAATAATCATATGAATAAACAAGTACTGGTACATAAATGAAGGCAAAATCAATTCTCCCTCCACTTACTATTGAATGAAAACCATCCAGAAACATTAAACATTACAGGGGAAAAAAAGGCATCAAAACCTGAAAAGGAAATTGAAGAATTGAATTTGCTTGTTTAACTCAAATTATGTATTTCTTTTACTCTAATGTTTTTGTTTTCAATGATATGCACATTCTATTCCCATATACTCTTTTCCATGGGCATACTTACATCATACTTGGTTCAAAGACTCAGGGCGATGCATCTTCTGGAAGACTTAGCACAACAGCACCACTGTTAGATTGTTCAGCGTGGCATTTATCCAAAACTGCCTGTTTTAAAAGGGCACCTAGATCTGCACTATGTATCTGTGCAAACACTGCCACAGCATCACCAGGTTATTCATATTCATGGTGCTCCCTCACCAGTTCTGCAGGTCCACTGCTTTTTACGTATATTGCCTCGTTTTTATTTATTCTGCAATGCTAGAAATAAAAATGCTCTGATTAAATCTCCCCGATCATAAATTCAAAGAGGAAATCTGCAATTGAAGGAATTAGTTACTCAGTTTGAAAACACTCCTGAGTGTTTTGAGCTACCAAAATGTGTATGTAAAACATCTCAGCGAAACTTAAACTGTATCCCATCTATAACAAAAAAATACTGATTCCTCTCAAAAGCTGTCAACCCTCATTAATCAGGTCCTGATGAATGAAACCCTTTTCATTGCCACGAACATATATTCGCTCTGACATGGTAGAAATGGTTCAGGTTAATCTTTTTGACAAAGTAGTCAATTCAGTGAAATAATTTTCTCCATATCGCCTGGATTCTCAACTAGTATAAATTTGAGAGGCTCGGCTGGAGCCAATGAAGTTATGCTGATTTATATCAGCTGTGGCCCCAGCCAAAAATTTCTCTCTGTTTCAGTGAAAATGCATTAGTCAAAACCCTCAGGGGAACCTGGGAGGTATTTTCACATGTTAAGCTGATAATCTGCTTGGAGAGTCTTCCAAATTTATTTTAGAAGACAAGGGGAAAAATGCATGGCCGTGTTATCGTTTAAAATGGTGCTGCGAGAGGCTAAACTGACCTTTGCTTAAGTGCATTTTAAGAACAAGAGTCACTTGGGGAATATTTAAATGCCTTGGAATAAACATATTTAGCTGGAAATGAGACCTAAACAGGAACAACATATAAAAAACTTGCCTGTGTGTTTTAGCATACTGTACTTACAGTACCTTTTATTTAGAAAAGAGGACACCAGGCAAAAAAAATAAGAATTTTGGTGCTGGAGTTTTCTTTAACCTTCTTACAATTGAGCGTGTGAAGTAGAGCAGCACAGCACCAGAGCTCATCATGTTTAATGAGCGCTGCTGTCTGACCTGATAGGAAACCCTGCTCCTTGTTTCA
Organism: Limosa lapponica baueri; assembly: GCA_002844005.1. Lineage (NCBI taxonomy): Eukaryota > Metazoa > Chordata > Aves > Charadriiformes > Scolopacidae > Limosa > Limosa lapponica. Next base: position 676,434 of record KZ505809.1, read on the forward strand.
GCGGGCTCCAAAAGTAATTTCTTAACATCACTTCGTGCTAAAACTAGTAACCGCACAAAGAAAAACATACAGGCATTGATCTCGACTTCAGCTTTTTCCGCAGTTTTCAAAATACTTCACGATAATGATTAAGGTCTGGGGTTTTTTCTTAACCAGCAGTTTGTCACAGAAAGGATGATGTTCAGCAACACACAGCTAAGAAACATCTCATCTTGGAAAAAGGCCGGGCCGAGGCGAAGCGGGGGCACTGCGGATACGGCACTCGCACAAGGACTGCAAAGGCGCAAGTCGGGTTCCTGTCCGTTTTCTACCAAAAGTGAGGGCCAGAGCAGAGGCTGTATCTCTTATCAGCTTCCATATTTAAAGGTAATTCTTTGCTGTTAACAAACCTGATCGTCTGCTTTTCAGAATCGTAATTTACAGAATTCTTCCTGAAAGGCATCACTTGAAAAAGAAAATTCAAATTATTTTCAGCGCAAGTAGAAAACAAAGTATAAGGAAAGTAGAGGGGTCAGTACTGGATCCAGTCCTCTTCCATACACTCATCAATGACCTGGATGAAGGGATGGAGTGTACCCTCAGCAAGATGCCACAAAACTGGGAGGGGTGGCTGACACACCAGAAGGCTGTGCTGCCATCCAGCGAGACCTGGCCAGGCTGGAGAGTTGGGCAGAGAGGAACCTGATGAACTTCAACAAGGGCAAGTGTAGGGTGCTGCACCTGGGGAGGAATAACCCCCTGCACCAGGACAGGTTGGGGGCTGACCTGCTGGAGAGCAGCTCTGAGGAGAAAGACCTTGGAGTCCTGGTGGACACAAGTTGACCATGAGCCAACAATGTGCCCTTGTGGCCAAGAAGGCCAAGGGCATCCTGGGGGGCATCAGGAAGAGTGTGACCAGCAGGTGGAGGAAGGTCATCCTGCCCCTCTGCTCTGCCCTGGGGAGGCCCCATCTGGAGCACTGGGTCCAGTTCTGGGCTCCCCAGTTCAAGAAGGACAGGGAACTGCTGGAGAGGGGACAGCAGAGGGCTAGAAGGATGATGAGGGGCCTGGAGCATCTCTCTTATGAGGAGAGGCTGAGGGACTTGGGTCTTTTTAGTCTGGAGAAGAGAAGACTGAGGGGGGATCTGATCAACGCCTATAAATACTTAAAGGGTGGGTGTCAGGAGGATGGGGCCAGTCTTTTTTCAGTGGTGCCCAGGGACAGGACAGGAGGAAATGGGCACAAACTTGAACATAGGAAGTTCCACCTAAACATGAGGAGGAACTTCTTCCCTGTGAGGGTGGCAGAGCCCTGGAAGAGGCTGCCCAGGGAGGTGGTGGAGTCTCCTTCTCTGGAGACGTTCCAAACCCGCCTGGACACGTTCCTGTGGGACCTGCTCTGGGTGGACCTGCTTTGGCAGGGGGTTGGACTAGATGATATCCAGAGGTGCCTTCCAACCCCATAGCATTCTGTGATTCTGTGAAAGCCCTGCGCCAGTGATGCTGAGCGTGCAGGGGCAGGACTGAGCTGCTGGGAAGGTCACTCTGCACAAGCTTAGCTTTTAAATATCATAAAAAAAGGACAGGGATCAATAGCAACAGTAATGAGTCGAAGGTGACACATATTAGTGAGACAGAGGATTTTACTGGGAAGAAGGGGAGGTCTGTCTCCCTCCTACACAGTGTTAACAAATATTTATACAAACTGAAAGAGATTTAGGACAGGCTGAGCTAGACCATCCAAACAGGAGGCAAAGACAGGCTCACTCCTGAATGACCCCGAGTTTGATATTTAACGTATCCTCTGGGGATTCAGCCATGGTTTAGACTAAGTCAGGTCAATAAAAATGAAGTCAAGCTCCCAAAATCTAGTAATAACTCAGTAACTTAAACTATTAGAAATAGGAGGTCAATAATGGGGCTAAAACTTGAAGGAGGGTGCCTGTGCCGAGCCCAAACCAGACAACGTTACCACTTCCACTTCAAATGAAGTGAGAAGCAAAGGGGCTGTGCTGATTCACACATGGCACGAGATGAATTATTTGTACCTAGAAAAGCCCAAACTTGCCCTGGCTGATGCACAGAAACATGCCATATGCTGAAAGTGAGGTCCAACACTTAGCCTAGAGCCACTACCGCGCACGTGGAACACCCTTACAGGATAAAGATCAAAACACTTTGAAGTCTCCCCTCTCCAGACAACTCAAACATTGCTGAACAGCCAGGTCTGTCCCACCTTGTCGTAGAAGCAGTAAGAGATCTTGGAGATGGTGCCCTGCCTCTTGCGTATCCCCATGTCCCTCAAAGTGTACAGACCTCCAGACTTCTTCCACTCACCGATTTGTTGGTGGCTGCTATTTTGAAGACCTTGACATGACAAAACCTTGCTTTGTGGATGGAGGAAGAGCAAAATCTTCTACTGCTTTTGAGACTATTAAATATTTTCTAGCCTGTCCCAAGTGTTTTGTGTAACCCCCCAGCTCACCACAAACAGGCAGGTTCTCTGAGCCGAGCAGTAATCAAGGCTAAGATTTATTCATAGAACTGTCTAGCTTGGAAGGGACCTTTAAGATCATCTAGTCCAAATCCCTCCATACTGGGCCCGGAGGGAGAGGAAGGGAACAGGAATACTTTGTCCTTTTACCATTTGCTTTCTCAACCTCTGTGCTCGTAGCCTGAGCATCTTTTGTCTCGAGGTGTCACATCCACCCCCCCAGTTTGGGAACGGTACATCGTGGGGACACAGTCAAGTGAATTCTGCAGCTGCAAAACAGGCTGCTGGGAAAGAGGTTCCTTGGCTTGATTTGGAAAAGATGATCAACTCTCAAAACATCAGTGTTATTCTTGCAGTGCAATTTAGAGCAAATAAAAATATTGTGATGGTTTCTTCATTCATATTATCAGTAACACTCCCCCCCTTTTTTGTAATATAAAATCCATTTTATTTTCATGATCATTACGAACAGACATAGGCTCACTAAATGCCCTTTCTAATCAGTCTTACCCTAACATAGGCTGCAAACATATGCAGCCACAAAAATAAACCACTGTCATGCCGAAAGATGTAAGCATAAAGCCTGGGGCAAGATCCATTTTTCCCCAAAATGTAACGTCTTAGCAGACTTGTATTAGCTTATAACTAGAGATTGGTTTCCTACAGAAGATGACACTCAGAAACATGCATTTCATGGATTTCCTAGCACACAGCAGTAGGGGAGAAAAATGAAAATTTTAATATTTATTCCTAAAAGTGCTGCACGAACCAAAAGTAAACAACTTCACCAACTACAAAGGTGATTTTTTATTCTGACAACACAACATAATGCTCCTTATGCAGAAGGAGCCGGAGGGAAAGCACTCTACAATGCTGACATCCTCTTCTCTACGGCTGCCTTCCTCCCGGGGTAGAAAGCACACACTATTTCCAGGCCCTGCATTCAAAGCTTTGCCCATACACAATAAATAAACTGGGAAAAAAAAAATTTAACAGACCTCCAAGACAGAAAAAAACCATAAAGGAAATTCCAAAGTAAAACACCACTTGCAAACCTCATAATTCTTGTGCAATTTAATACTCAGAGGTAAGTAGAAATGAAATGGTGCCCAGGGACATGACAAGAGGAAATGGGCACAAACTTGAACATAAGAAGTTCCACCTAAACATGAGGAGGAACTTCTTCCCTGTGAGGGTGGCAGAGCCCTGGAAGAGGCTGCCCAGAGAGGTGGTGGAGTCTCCTTCTCTGGAGACATTCCAAACCCACCTGGACACGTTCCTGTGGGACCTGCTGTGGGTGGACCTGCTTTGGCAGGGGGTTGGACTAGATGATCTCCAGAGGTCCCTTCCAACCCCATAGCATTCTGTGATTCTGTGAAATAAAATTTAAAACCCTGTTTGGTGCAATACGGCCACAATCATAACCTTAACTGCCACAATTATTTAGCGTATTTTGAATTCCTCTAACATTTCTTCAAGCAGCAAGTAGATCAAAACCTGTGACTTTTTTAATAGAAGAGCTGTCTCATTTTTCCCATTACTATTATACCTGTTGGCAGTTTATTATTCAGGTAAATAGGAGGGTAATAAAGAGCCACGCTACAAAAATCCCACCCAGGCTGTGGAGTAGAGCTGCAACACGCAGAAGGAGCGCAAGGGCAGCCTGCTTCTCACCAGGTCCTCCCCCTCGTCTTCCCCACAGGAACCAAGAGACGGATTGCAAATCTGCAACCAGCACAGACCCTCTCCTGCCTGAGCACCGCCAGATCAATCCCCTAATAAATACTCTTGCCTGTTCTAACAAGTTTGGAGGCACTGGGGAATATCTGTTTGGCAGGCGCTTGGTCTGCTCAGTGTGGGAGGAACAGCAGAGCGGCCGCCCACGCTAGGAATTGCCTGCCCGAAAGAACATCTTCCCATCGCTGTCCTCTCCTTTGTGGGCAGCATTAATCTTTCCTGCACACCCTTTTCTCAAGTCCTCTTGGCCTCCCCCAGCCCCATCCTACCTGTTGCTCGCTTTTCTTCAGTCTGCATCACAACCCTTCCATAATTTTTAAAGAAAGTGGCTCTATAAAGATTTTCTTTTTTATTATCTTTTCCTTTTTATCAATCACATGTAATTTGAGACTTCCTAATCACACAGGCTTCGTTTGGATGTTGCCTCGGCCAAGGCAACACCCCAGCACTCCCAGGTTACAGGCACGAGGAACAGTCCTGACCACTAAAAAAAAGAAAAATAAATATCACCACAGAGTCTGAAAAAACACTATTTCAGCTGCTGCCCTTGGTGCCGTGGGGCTGATGGCAAGTTTAGGGTTTGATGTGTGCTCTTCTCCCACCTCAAGTGCCTTCCGCAAGAGAGCTGCTAGGGAAAAAGGGGCTTTCCTCTCAGCCATCTACTGAGAGAGGCCAAGGCAAGGAAAACATGAGGGCAAATGGACAGAGAATGAAAATGGAGAGGAAAAAAAAATAGGAAGCCAAAGGTTCATAGAAAACTGGAAGGCAAAAAGCAAATAATCACAGAAGAACTGCTGGCTGCAGGTCTACAGATGTATTTGCATAAACGGGCTCTTCTGTCAGCGAAGACAACCTGATACTTGCAACCCAAGTGCTGTGTCTTCTTTTTTCAGTGGTCGGTGTTTGCATCCTAACAATCACCATGCTGGTGCCTATAATCCCAAAGTTATATATTATAACCCATATATATATATATTTATATATACATATATATAACCCATGTAACCCCAAAGTTTAATGGTATTTTCTTCCTCTTCTCCCCAGTTTTGCTTCTGAAAAAGATGGGGCTGAAGTCACATTTGACTCTCTCTTGTGCTTCGGATGCCTCTGATGATCAGGGATGCCAGCATTTTCTAGATGGCAACACCACCACTGCAAGACTAATGATTCCTTACCTTTACATTCCTTCTACACATAATGCACTATCAGAATAAATAAAGCCATCCTACTTGTAAAGCCAAAGTAGTTATTTTAACAAAGAAGCAGAAGCGTACTGTAAGTGGTTGGTAGACCTTTCACGAGGACATCAAATACTGGGCACCTCCCCGATCCATCCTCACATCCTGCATGTGCCAATGGATTTTGAGGTCTCCGGTTGCTGCCAGTGTATTGCAGTCAACTGTACTCCCTCACATGCAATTTCTCTTGCTCGGCAGTCAGAAGGCATGGCACGAGGCATCCTGAGGAGGAGCGAATCAGTCCAGTCAAAATTTAGGACGAGGAAATCTTTTCTAAAGACTTGTCTCACTGAGGTGAGAAGAAGAGGAGTGACTGATGACCTCAGACACGGCACATACACCCCTGGGTGAGCAAGAGATGGAAACAACTTTTCCTTTAGTGCTTGGAAATGAAGGGCTTTTTGTGCTTTGATATAAAGCAGCAAACATTCAGGAAGTGCCCCTGCAAGGAGGATGCTGAAAAATTTGATTTCAGGATTATTCAATAACACTTTTCTTCCCCGTTGTTCTGATGAATGAGAATTTGAGTTAATTTGCTGGAGTTAATTATTTATTGTTATGAAACATTACGGCTCCCGGATGGTCACTGTTATTGTAATAATTGCTGGGGAACCTTCAGCATCTTGCAGGGGCCTCTTCTGTTTATTCAACTGAAGAAGAAAATAGAATATCTGCCAATTGCTGAAAAAGTTCATTCTCTTCCTATTATCGCTGCAACCGTACCCTCTTCCCATTGCTGACTGCTCTCCTTCTTCCAATAAAAGGCATCAAGTGCAGATTGATTTCAAAGAGAGAGAATTAAGCAGCTCCTTTCATGCAGATTGCCATTAAAATGAACTCTCGGCAAGAAAACCCTGGTGTAATCAATATCGCTCAAGTAGTTCAAGTACTGGCAAGCTGACTGTCCTTGCCTCTTCCACCAACAACGACCCTCATTCCCAAGGACAGACCACGCCACACGCACTAATAAATAAAGCTAAGCTAAGTGTAATTACGTGCCTCAGTATCCCACCCCAAATCTAACAGAGCCACTGAGCTCGTTGCCTCCATCTGCCTCTGCAAGGCACGGGAAGCCTGTTGGCGTGTCTGGGGCTGGGGATGCTGGAGGTGCTTTGCCAACAGGCTCTTCCGCGCTGAAAAATGAGAGGGAAGAGGAATGCAGCAAAACACTCAAGGTCCGTGAACCCTTCACCACCGCTCCCCAGCTAAATGAAAATATAAACTGCAGGAGATCGGCATGTTCCTGGTTTTCACCCTGCAAGAGGCCAAACTGTTGCTCTTTCTGTTCCAGGAAGGAACAGGGTCTGGTACCATTAACCCCAGTAAGACAAACACTGTGTGTCGGCTTCTCTCGGGCTGGAGACACGTGCAGCTGCCCGCACTTCAGGAAAAGTGGGAATCATTTAGCTGTCCTTAAAACAGCCAGCAAGACCATACCGTGATGAGAAGGCAGGTTTTCACAAACTCAACTAACACAACCCTTGCCCTGTTGCTTCTTGACCATGGGCTCAAACTTGGCAGGATAGGAAGTAAAAATCAAGGTTGGGGTAAGCATTTAATATTTTCTTTTTTATACAACATTTTGTTGCTTTAAACTGAACCTGTAAATCTGATTATCAGCTGCTTCAGCAGCAGAAGAGCAATTAAATTTGGAAAAGTGTAGCCAGCAGTGCATATGCATACAAAGTGACTCTGGAGTGTAAACAAAGCTGGTTTAAACCATTCCACTTTAGTCCTTTTCATTAGTTTGCAGAGATTTTATTCAACTATTTGCTTTTTAATCACATTTGAAAACATTAATTTCGTATAAACAGTCCTGATTTCAAGTGCAAACACTGCTTAATTAGAACTAGTGGGGAAATTATTTTAGGTCCTGTGGAAAATGAGCCTGTTTTCATTTGAGACAGAAAAATATTCACAGAGCAAAGGGCATTCATTTTATTCCTGGGGATAATAAAATTCCCAAAGACGAAACCCAAAAATGCAACTACCATTCAAGGTGGATCAAGGTTCTCTCAAATTCTCGAGGACAAGGTAAATGGAGAAGTAAAAAGTGGGGAAGTGATGTGCTCCCCGGGCGCAATACTGCTGTGCCTCTGCCCAGGCTGGGAAGCCGCCCCGTGGGAAGGGTCCTGGGGTGATGCTGGTGCCCAGCAAGAGGAGCCAGCAGCACACGCTGCGGATACACACAACGTGAAAAGAATATGTTCCATCTATACTGCACACAAGCACACCTTTCAAAAAGTCCCAAGCCTCTGAAAAGCTAATCCTTTTGGGAAATACACAACCTTTACTGATACGAAACCAATTTTAAAGAAAAAAAAAATAGCAGCAACATGGGAACACCAACAATAGCACCAACAATGGGAAAACCAGAACCTCAGGATCTAAAAACTTTTTAAAAAATCCAAGTCAGGATACACAGTCTCTCCCTGTTCATTGCCGTGCTTTCTTCTGGTCAAAAGAAACCAAGAAAAAAAAAGAGAAAAGAAAAGAGGTGGTATTATCTGTAGCGTCCCTCTGTCGGAAGCCGTTGCTGTTCGATATTCACAATCACGCTCGCTTGTTAAATTAGCAGAGGCTGCTGTGAATCACTAAACACTGCCTCAGCAGAACAAAGGGGTGGGAGAAGACACAGCCTCTAAAAAGCTTAACTTAGAAGAATAAGACTATAACAGGTACATTTATAACCCTAGTTTCTGCAAAAGATGGACTTATGGAGGCGGTTATTTAATCAACGCACACATTTACTTAAGGAAGTCAAATGGTAAGTCTGAATGAAGGAAAACGATACAGGAAGTAATGGGAGCATTAAGGGAGACATATCAATAAAGCTCACTCACCAAACAGCCACTCCGGTCATTTGAGACCACATTCCCATCACTTAACCAGCCCAAATTACTGACTGTTGTGCTGAATTTTCACTGATGCATCGAACTTGCTTTCCTGTAAATTCCCAGCGATACGCAGCTGGCAAAGCCTGGGCACAAACACAATACCTACGGCTGCCAACAGAGAGCCTCTTTTTTTCCACTCTGGCTTTCTTACCCAATGTCAAGTAGTCTCGTTTTCTCTAATTAAACAAACATGTTTCCTATAGGTTACTAAAATACCTGCTTTGTTCATTCAGCTGCTGAATGAAGCTCTAAGGACTGGAGCAGCCTGTAGCATATGCTTGTACTCAGCACTACCAAAATCTTCCCTTTGTTTTCTTCCTCCAAGTTTGACTGCGTCCTTATTGAACGAAAGAAAAAGGTTGTTGTCATTCAAACCTTCTAAAACATCCTGGAGAAACAGGAGCTGTTTGACTTTATGCAACACAACACGCCAGCTTCAGCACAACAAACGGATGCGCAGACACAAGAGTCATCTTTGCCCCGAAATTCATAATCTGGACTCCCAGCTGTCCTCAGCGTTGGCCATTGCCTTCTGCTGTCATTGCTGAGCTCTGGAGTTATTTGAAGAGTACAAATGAAGGTGCACCAACACAGCTAAACTTTCTGCTGAGTTTTCCAAACTGCAGTATTCATAAGGGTAAAAAACAGAGCCAGCAAATTTTTCATCTTTTATTCATCCGACTATCTCTAACTGCAAAAGAATTGTGAAATTGAAAATTAAAGTTTGGACAGTCCCAGGAAAGCAATTCAAATGCAATGAATTCAAATTCATTGTCTTTGCACCAGCAGCTTGGTGCAAAGACAATGAAACTCAACACATGGACACTGAATTACAACAAAAAATTCATTAAAAGAGGTGTCAGAACGGACAAATAACTGAGCAATCTGGTTCAAAACCTGATGTCAGAAATTTCAGTAAATCTGCTTTACAGAATAATCAGGAACTAAGCACTTAATCTAAAACTTCATCAGACACCTGGCATGCGGGTGAAACGTAAGGCTTAGGCCATGCCTTTGCTCTCTTGGGGTTTATCTGAGTTAGAAAACTGTTTCTGTGCAGAGATTTTCTGTGCACCCTCTGCACAAACCCTCTCTCCTTGGGAACACTTCAGATATTTAGCAAGGCAAGCTATCATTTTTTCTCAAACAAAATAAGTCTGAATTGGTGAGATTTACATCAGCATAATGCCTCTGCATTGCAGGAGCTCTCCATCTGGCTGGTTTTCTGCTCTCCCCTGCTTCGGGGTTATCAGTACCATTGCCGGGTGTCCTGCAGGAGTGAAGATGCAATTTCGGACCGGCGGCTCCGTCTCTCTTCACAATGTCTCGTTCATCCTCCTGAAGCTTGATGAGGTCATTGTCTTGAGTGCTCCGAGAAATGAAGATCATACCAATTGCCAGCCATGACTGCTGCACTTGCATGCTAACATCAGCCAGGGGCTGGCTGGTTTAGGGATTCTGCCTTAGCTTGCGACTGAAAGAGCCGCCGGGGATGGGAGGACGGAAGGATAGACGGCTCCTCATGCGTCTCGCCCGCAAAGTTTGGGAACTTTGAGGTTTCATAAATATAGCATGAAACATAAGTTGACTTAACATAGGAGGTGTTATTCACAGTAACATGAAGATGATCCAAAATCCACACTTGTCCCTCAGTTGATCAAAAGCACTTTGCACAAGCATCCCAGCATGATTTCAGGTAACAGAGCGATGTCAGGCTCCATCAAGACTTCTAATAATGCAGAGAAGAAGGAGGGAGGTTATAATTTAACTTGGCATAATCAAAAAGAGAATCAGAATCACAGAATGGCAGGGGTTGGAAGGGACCTTCAGAGGTCATCTAGTCCAACCTCACTGCCAAAGCAGATTCACCTAGAGCAGGCTGGACAGGAATGCATCCAGGCGGGTTTTGAATATCTCCAGAAGGTATAATTGAATCCAGTAGAAAAGCTTCTGTTCACTTGCACAATGACAATAAAGGTGACATTCCTGACCATAAACAGAGGGATGGCTTCTCCACTGAGGGGCCGCTGGGCCAGCCAGGGACATCGATCCCCAACTAGGGACTCCTCAGCTCACCGTGGCACTGGGGGTTTGAGGGTGATGGGGAGAGGAGCGGAAGTGGGGCAGCCGAGATAACAGAGCTCCTTGCTTCACTCCTCTACAAGGACCTGAATTTCATTCCTGGTGAAGCAAATGTTTTCAGCTGGTCAGCCTTGCTGCTGAACCCAACCATCCCCTGCCCAACGCAAGGCGGATGATGTACAGCCATTTGCCAGCACCCACCCCCAGCCCTGCAGACAGCTTACCGCTCTCTCTCCTTGATACGCTCCAGTTAACACGCAAGACAAAACCTTGTGTTTTGTGAAATTATCGTCTTCCAGAAAAACAAAACCATAATAAACAGCCTAATAATGCCTGCATACTTGATCTCCAGCACACATAAGCAAAGCACAGATTTTCTGCTAGATCATATTCAGTATACAAATCCACTTAAAGACATGAACTCATAAACATACGGTTACAGCTTGCCACAAGTTTTGGGGCTTCGTTTTTGTATGGGTTTTGGTTGGGGTTTTGTTTGTTTGTTTGTTTGTTTTTAAGGGCCACAAACCAAGCAAATTCTGCATGTGTTCTGAAAGAATGAAATTGCTGCCAACTCAAATCTGAATAAGCTATTAAACACCTCTACAAATTACTTTGATGCCTGAAGAAAACCAATCATCCCAAGGCTAGCCAGAAATGTTAGAGAATATGGGATGAATCACCACAGTGACGTTGCTGTTGTGGTTGAAAAGACACGGTCATTATTAGGTGACGTTATCAGACGTCCCAGAACAATCACCCTCCAATAAATATTTTTTTGGTAGCTGCTTTTGAGAGCTTTTCAGGTGCAAGGTTGGTGTCCGGTGGGATTTATTTTTGGCTGAGAAAGCAACATTCTTACCTCATCAGCTACTTTATCTACACAATAAGTAGCAAAGTCCTCTTAAATCTTGGTTTCTTTTGCTCTGAAGTGCCCTCCAAAAACTAAACAAAGGTACTTAAAAGGTCAGAGACAGGTTTTCTTTCTCACACATGAAAGATGGAGGCATTTTTAATCCCACCAATATTTGTTTCAAAGACAGACTCCTGTGCCACCTTCAAATTGCTGGAAGAAAAGAAAATGCCTTTCTACACCTGTTTTTTTCTCCCTCTAAATGAAATGGTTGTTTCCTGACCCACTGAAAAATCTGAAGCGGATAATGAATGAAAGAAACAAAAGTGTTTTTAGACTAAGAAAAAAGGACCCTGTGGACAAATGTAAGTCATCTGATGTGGGGAAGGAAGACTGGATCAGAAATAAATGGGGTCCTAAGTGATCTTACCAGTTCTTGAAACAGCAAAATATATATATCCAAATAAGTGAAGCAGATGCTGTCATCTGTTTGTTCGCTGCAGAAAACTGGGATTTGCATCTCCTCTGCAGTTACTCCCCCGTTGAGACCCAAGCAGGAAACCCATGCTCCAGAGGTGGGAGTGAAACGGGAAGGAAGGATGAAGGAGAAATGCATTAAACAAGGAAAATGCTTTGGTTTCCTTGCACGCAAGCACACACACTGTCCTTTGCATGAGAGGAGAGGAGCATGCTGATCATGACCACCTTTCCAAGTTACAGATGCACAGGAGGTGCCTTTGAGGTCCACTTAGCAGCACCTGCACAATCCAAGGTGGCCCATCACCATCACGTTGCACAGCAGGCCTGGTGGGAGGGCTGAGAGGGTCACCAAGGTGAGAGCACCTTCCCACATCTCAGGCTAAACTGAAGAAAAGAAGAAAAGAGATTTCATGCAAAGGGATGGGGTGAGGAATGGGATGGAGAAAGGCTTTGCAGTCCCACAAGGTCTTGCCAGCCACATCATCCTTGGTCCTGTTCACTTGCAAATTGATCTCCGAGGGCTACCGCAGCCCTACAGCCACAGCAGATTAGGCTAAGTAATAAAAAGAGGTGAATGGCAAGCCTGAGGCTTATTTCTGTATATGGCTTTTAATGCGACTCCTGCAGAGCACAGACATGCTGATGCAGACCTCGCCGGTTCAGGGCAACCATTCTCTGCAACGCCTGTTCCAGAGAAGAGCTGATTTATGGTGTCAGATAGGTGTACCAGCACTCACATGTACTATAAACAAGACTTGGCATACAGTCCATCACGCAGGAAAGGAAGCCAAGATAATGGAGTGCGAGTCTGCAGGAGAAAATGTGACTTCTTTCTGAGCAAAAGAAACTTGGAAGTACAATAAAATCTTCAGCCGTGCGGCCCTTCCGTAGGGTTTGGCCAATAATGCATACCAAAACCAACCGGAGGGTTTTTACCTGCATCAGTGATGAAAAGACTGTGAAATTGCCTAATATACATTCACTCAGGATTATTCACAAAGGGTGCCACTGACTAATTCTTGGTCTGCAGATCACCCCGAACAGACGCTTTGAATACTTGTAACCTGAGTGTATTATTTCAACTGGCTGCATGAAACCTGTTTGCTTCTAAAAATAAGTGTCTTTTCCCAACCAAGACAATCAGATTTCACTTGTTCCTTCTAAGATTAAATGTAATCTTCTTGGCTCTTTAGGAAAGTGCCGTGCTTTCTGGGCACAAGGGTCTGTGGGTGCTGGTGAGACCCTACATTTCCAGCACGTAAACCCTCAGATTTGCAGCACCCTCGTCATTCTGCTGAAACACACTGGACTCGGCGTGGGAGACTTAGTTTCAGCTTCCTTGCCAAGGCAGGATTGACTTGCTCATGCCACCGAGTTCTACTTCTTCATCCTGCTTACTGGTTACTCACTCGCACGGTTTTGTGCATGTTCAATGTATTTCTTGTTCATCCCACGGCTGATGCTAAAACTGGGCATCTACATGGTCCAGAGACTCCGTACCCCAAGCTCCTCTTTCAAACTGTATCAGCCGATCTAACATGGAATTTCTCCTCCTACAAGCCTCGCCTTCCTTTTAGACTAAAGCAGGTTAAGTGACTTTATTACCAATACCATTCTGCTATTCAATTACACTATTCAACAAGACCCTTTCTATCCATCTTTACCATGTTTCCTCAATTGCTTTATCTGTTTACTGATCTTGGGTTTCCTCACTCATCCAGAAGGCATCCCACCCAGTATTACACCACTCTTCAGACTCCCACAGCGCAAGAATCAATATCTTTTGAAAGACAAACTTCAACTGCTTTTTTTCTGAAGCCAGCATTACCTTCCCCTCCCCTCCCCTCCCTGCAAGCCTTAGCTGTGTTGGCTGTGAAACAAAATCATTTCTGAGGTTATTAACCTGCGCTGGATAGCTGATGGGAGAATTTTGCACATCTTATAAAATGGATTCCTCTGGTTCACCTAGCAGCCTAAATAGTTGTTCGTTGGCATGATTAATACACTGAACGTACCAGCGATTGTTTCAGCTCTGTTCCTATTTTAGGTGATGGAATTGCTTTTGCTGAGGTTGTTCTTTAAATTAAGACAGTTTCAGATTGCTTTGAAATGCAAATTCTTAGGGCAGCTTAGCAACAACAGCTAAGGGGGGAACTATTACAATTACAGAAGGAAGAAAATAGGAAGGATTTAAAAAAATCTCCTGCAAGATCTTTGTTAACACTTGTCAACACCATTATCTGGCTGCTCTCCTGCTGTAAGAATGAGGTTTTACTTTGGTAAATACCACTGGGCAAGGGCAGGAAAGCTGGGTAGGACTTGGAAGTGCAAGATGCTGTTTTAGTGCCGTGTCATGGATCCCGAAGTCCCCTTCCTCTCTCTCCAGCTGGCTTCAAAAAACAGTAGTTTAGGACACATTGTGTTTTTGAGGCTCTGGGTACAGAGGAAGATGTGTCTTGCCAAGATAACAAGAAGGGGTGATGCAGGGAGTCCTTGCTGTAAGCTGGGTAGCGGGGTTAGCGGTGGGGAATGAGGCTGGAAAGATGCATCAGGAACCCTACAACGCTTACGCAGATATTCAAGCACCTCAAATCAGGCATTTGGGTTTGAGAACTGTGGCCCGAAGCCTACGACAAAGTAAACTAAAAAATTATTATTCCTACAAAATACCTACCTCTTCTGGGGTGAGAGAAACCTTATGTCTGCATCAGTAGTACAATCCCGCTCAGAGAAAGCAGAATTAAATGCAGTAGGTTCAAGTCATAGGGAGGGTACCCTGCCTACAATACTGGGTTAATTTTTGCAGGAAAAGCACCAGCAGCACAAGGCCACGGAGCAGAATTTTTAGCCCACAACAAAGGCAAATTCTTGGGGATCTGTGGGTACTGCAAACTGCTCCCCAAGATACCTGCTGAGTTTAACACCTGCAGCATAGGCAGTAGGGTCAGGAGCCTGGAGGGTCTAGCCCTTTCGGTGCTGAAAACGCGCTCTTTACTATGAAGGACAATAATAAAGCACTAAGTCGGACATCAAATCAAACACTGACATACTCTGGATATACATCAGTATTTCTCATGAAAGAACTAATTTTACCAGCTAAAAAAAAGTTCACTTCTACATTCAATACTTTGGTTACTGTATGAGAAAAGTCCTTTGCAGGCTCCTGCTGGAAATCCCCATCACACCAGGAAATTTTGAATATAACATAAGATCAAGAAAAATCATGCAGTAAGGACTATGTGGCAAACTTACAGATAGGAGGTCATTCAGGAAGGCTGTAGAGGAAAAATGTAGAAATCCTCAAAGACAGAGATCAGTTAGCCAAGGAGTAAA
Source organism: Limosa lapponica baueri (assembly GCA_002844005.1). Classification (NCBI taxonomy): domain Eukaryota; kingdom Metazoa; phylum Chordata; class Aves; order Charadriiformes; family Scolopacidae; genus Limosa; species Limosa lapponica. The sequence goes on from KZ505809.1 coordinate 691,527, forward strand.
AGTGTTATCACTGCTCCTATCCAGCCAGATGTTTGGTATGTTGACATGGTCTGGAGGTTGGTTTTTTTTTTTATTTTAAGATCAAAATTTGATGAATTGCAACGATGCTCTGAACTGCTCTGTTCTAACCATACAAAAGACAGCAAAGACTGTCCAAACAATAATGCCTCTCCACCCAGAAGGGAGGGAATTGCTGCAGGACAGGAGGTTGGCACATTTCATAGGCACTGTGCAAGTCAAATGAAAATCCAAATTTACTTAGCACGTGGCCTTGACAAGGACTCTGTTATCAAAGTTTTTAATTTGCAGACTCCCTCCTGCTGATCTTACAACTAATAATTCCTATTTCCCGGGAATGATGTAGAAGCTAGGATGTGTGCACTTCTTCTTCTTCAGCAAGTGGCCTTTAAATTCAGAAAGAACAAAGTTTTAATCTCAAGTCCTGAGTCATGTACTGATGGATGAAGCTTCTGCAAAAAGAATACCATGAACCGTTTCTGTCCAACAGGGTATTAGAAGTGCATTGCCTACATTTTGACATACCAGGAAGATCCCTTGTTTCCCAGTTCTTTACTTTTCTTTTTTTACTATGCCATTAGTCACCCACAGAGGTGTGAGGCCTGAGAGGTGGAAATGTTCTTGATACACAATAAAAATTCATTCAGCAGAAGCAGGTCTCCAGACTCCATAATACAGGGACTTCTAGCCTTCTCCAGTACATACTGGAGGAAAAAAAAGCACTTGGCTTCTCTGTTAGATGACTTAATTTTCACAGATGCTCCACCTGTACGTCCTTTCCCACAGACTAAGCAACGAGAAAACTGAGGCACGTTGCTTAAACCATCATGGTCTTTCATTAATAACCCAGCAGTCAAAGTTTAAGTAAGCTCTTCACCAGATGATAAGTTTAATTGTTTTCTCTGTGCCAGCAAAGAATAGTTTTCACACTATTTTTGCGATGGAAAGCCTTGAGGAGTAGCTGGGTTGCCCACTCCTCCAGGCAGCACGCCTGGTTGAAGTCAGCACCCCAGGAAAAACTTTACGCCGAACTCACCATCTAGAACAGGGAAGGTACAACTCACAGAGCTGAGGCATTTTAAGCACTCAGAGAAGTTAATTTAGGTTGACTCGTAAAGCAGATAAAAGTTATGGTCATCTGCCAAGCAACGCTCCCTTCGCCAGGGGGAGATAACTGCCAATTAAACTACTGAAGCTGTGACACATGGTAGCAATGAGCGATTTTAGAAAAATCAGTTCAGTCTTCTTTTCTGCATTCTGGTCTGTTCAATTTTCACGACATGGAGAACTTCAGCATCACAAGGAAAACCAGGGCGTTTTCATAGCTTTCAGTCCTGACTGGATGACAGAATGATGTTAGAAATCAAAGCAGTCTGGAGAGATCAGCAGTAATATTTTAGTACATTAGCAATCGCCTGCCATGGGGAAAGCTAATTTTTTTCTCATTATAGCCTGATATGAAGCTATGATGTCGAACAGTTAAGTTTGCACCTGCTCCCAACCTGTTCTCTTCAAGTTTATGACCAATTTTATCATTAGGCTTAACCAGACGGGGGAAAAATAGGGGGAAAATGTTGGTAAAACACTTAGTTCAAAAGAAACTTATTAGCTATTAATCCACACCAAGAGCAGATCAAATGTATTGTCTTTCTGGTGCTTAAAGCTTTGCCTTTTTCAGAAGCTTAGAGTTGAAAATTTTCAAGGGAGCAGAAAAGACACCCATTGACGAGCAACAACAGTCTCAGAAGCCGTCAATGACATTCTAAATACCCTGCACATAGCAAAGGGAGTAAAATAAATGTCATAGAAGGAAATAACTAAGTCAAGTAATTAAAATTACAATTTTCCAAAATGCTTATTCCCTTAAGGATATATCCATACCTGAAATTTAAAAGTGTTTCTACACTTGGTAAAGAAGTGCTTATGTGGAATTTGTGTACGGGGCCTGACTGATGTTTTCTTAAGCATGAAACTACAACTTCTAGAGCAAGCTTCCATTTCTCTCATATTAGTAGCTTTGAACGGCAGGTAGTGCAGATGTTTCCATGGTGTGCCTGGGGCCAAACGCCTTCTCTCTGCTTGAATGGCACCCCCAGTTCCCACATGAGCTCTTTCCTTACTGCCTCCGCAGGGGAAGCCTGTGCCCGGAGGGATTTGGTTCCACTCTGAAACGAAGACTATGGGCTGCAAGGGAAGAGTGGAACTGTTCTGCTTAGATATGCCTACTCCACTTTCTAACCCAGTCGTGTCTCTGGCTTTATATATCCTGTTGTTACCAAGGACAAAACCATATAACCATGTGCTTCCTATGAACCTTCTTACTGTGTGAGAAAATGGTTGGTCACCGAGCTGATAGTGCTAGGGGTGGGATAACAAGGAGTCCATCACTTCAAGGTTCTCTCACATGTCACAGTATGTCCTCCTCTACCAGCTAGGACAGAGCTGGGGCTACTTCAAGGAACATCCTTATCCTCCCCAAGAAGCTGGCAAACCTACAGTGAACTTCTACTGTCCTGAGATGACTCAGTCCCTTAAAGGATAATGTGAGGAAGGGTATCCCTGCCCAAACGGCCACCGAGGAGCTCACGTCTGCACAGAAGTGTTTTGCAGACCCTGCAAAATGTAATGCCCATGTGCAAAAGGGCTGTTGGGTCATCCTGATGGATCTGTCAGCCCAGGTGGAGTTATGGATTAGGTAGGGGAATAATGAGAATCTCTTGTGTATAAATAATGGGTGACTGTCCCTGGTAAGGTGTGCCAGATTTGTGGATTTCCACCCAGCACCCGACGTCGAATAAAGCAGTATCTCCTCTCTAAACTGCTACTGGTTTCGAGAGCTTTTGTTTCAGGTAACACTGTTAGCACGACTTTCACCGCTAAAAATATGCATTTTTGCTGTTGAAGTTTGTTGCTTGTTCAGGTCTGTGGTGCCTCCTAATTCTTGGGTGGTGGAAACACCCCCCAGCCCTGGCATTTTTTTCAGTCCCTATTCATTTTCCCCACAACACTTTTACTCTTTATTATCTCCTTGTTCTTTCACTGCCTCTTTCTTGGCATTTTCTGAAACTATTCCATATCTCTGAGCGTCCCTTTCCCAACAACATTTTGAATTTTTAGTGGACCTTTTTCATACGGGACCAGCACTGCACAGAGCCCTTCACGTGGGGACAAACCAAGACCCTATGCCATGCTGTGCCGATGTTTTTTCCATTTGATTTCCACTCCTATTTTAGTAAAACCAAACATACTATTTGTTTGGGCTTTTTTTTGCTTACTGCTGGACACAAGGAGGCACAGCCAGGGCACACAGGAATGCCAACTCCAACCTTTCTCTCCCGAGTGCAGCAGGTAATTTAAATCCCATCACTAGAGCTGTTTCCTTGTAGTTACTGACACGAAGCTTCACCTATTCAGTCACCTCCTATCTAGGTATTTTGTGTCTGACATTCCTTATACATATAAAAGCATAATTTATACAAGCAGGTGCTCAGGAAAACAAACAGCCCATTATACCTGGGGGGCTGCTGAAGTGTTATAGAGTGAAGTGCCAGCGTTCCCAGATTTACTCTTGAGGACTCATACATAGTCAATGGGCTCAGTTTACGCATCCCACAATTATTTTCCTCAATGCTCAAATTACGTGAAGCTTGATCTGGGATCATAAAAAGTAAAACCCACTGCATTTTCCCCAGCGTTGGGATCATAACTGGCCATACCGGGCTGCAAGTGGACACCAGCTGGTAGCTCTGCAGAAGACAGGCGGAACAGAGCGGCTTCTCTGCTCACAAAACTTAGGTGAGCAAACAGCCAAAGCTTATCTTTGTCAGTAAAACAAGCAGATGATCTAAAAAATCACTTAGTAAAAATTGCCATCTTATCCCGACGCTCACTACTTTTAGCCAGCTAGCACAAAATTCTTCCACCGGCATGGGATGTACAAAGTCAACACATTCAGCACTCACATGTATTAGTTATAAATTTCAGAAGTGACAAGTGAGCTATGCTTGAGCTTTTTTTAGCCTGCCCTGGTTTATGTAATGAAATTTTCTCTTCTGTGATCATTTTTAAGTCACTACCACAGCTTTGCATAGTTGTTTTCTTTCTTGTCTTGATTTTATTTGCAGAAATGAGGGGTTTCTGATAAGAAATCATAAATCTTAATCGAGAAAGCTCTTCATCCATTGACAGCAGAACTGAAATATGCTCCATTTACCACTTTGTAACAGCAAAATTAGAATCATAGAATCATAGAATGGTTAGAGTTGGAAGGGACCTTCAAGATCATCGAGTTCCAACCCCCTGCCCTGGGCAGGGACACCTCCCACCAGACCAGGTTGCTCAAAGCCCCATCAAACCTGGTCTTGAACACTTCCAGGATGGGGCAGCCACAGCTTCTCTGGGCAACCTGTTCCAGGGTCTCACCACCCTCACAGAAAAGAATTTCTTACTGATATCTAATCTAAATCTCCCCTCTTCCAGTTTAAAACCATTACCCCTCATCCTATCACTACACTCCCTAACAAAGAGTCCCTCCCCATCTCTCCTGTAGCCCCCTTCAGGTACTGGAAGGCTGTTATAAGGTCTCCCTGGAGCCTTCTCTTCTCCAGGCTGAACAACCCCAACTCTCTCACAGCAGAGGTGCTCCAGCTTGCTGATCATTTTTGTGTCCCTCCTCTGGACCCATTCCAACAGGTCCATGTCTTCTCTGTGCTGAGGACTCTAGAACCGAATGCAGGGCTCCAGGTGGGAGCAGGGGGGCAGAATCACCTCCCTCGCCCTGCTGGCCACGCTTCTTTTTGATGCAGTCCAGGATGGGGTTGGCTTTCTGTGCTGCCAGCGTGCATTGCTGGCTCATGTTGAGCTTCTCATCCACCAACACCCCCCAAGTCCTTCTCCTCAGGGCTGCCCTCCAGCCATTCTCCTCCCAACGTGTATTTGTGCCTGGGATGGCACATTAGAAGCATGATGACCTACTTCTGAAACCCAACCCTAAGTGTGTCCCCCCCGGCGTATCTGAGAAGAAACTACAAACTAAAGAGCCAGCACTGGCATGTGGGGTCCATCCCTCCTCTGCCATTCAGAGGAGATAAAACCTCTCTACCCACCAACATTTGCGGCTGTAGATGCTGCTGCTTCCAAGAGGGAAAGGAGGGTAATTTAGGAATAACCATTTGCTAATCCAATAATAGCGTGGGTTTAATTCAGTTCACTGCAGCATACCTCGGAACAGTTCTGTTCTCAGACTGCCATATTAAATTTATTTACAAATTCTTCCTAGAGGTGACTTCATACGAGAAACATAAATTCTGCATTTATTTTTTTTCTTACTTATATACCCTTTGTACTAATGGGATTATTTTGAGGGATTTACATTCACAATTTCTTGCTTTCTACCTAACTGAGTCTTTCAATCTTCATAAACAACTTCAGGAATTTATTCTCAGGGGAGATTTCCTGCCCTTCCCTATGGGTACACATGGACACGCATTTTGAAAATCCCAGTTACCTCTCCATGAGCTCTCCAAAGGGGGCAGCGGGGCAAAGTCCCTTACCTAAGGATGGAAGAGGGACTTTGCTTTCCATGTACTTCAAAGGTGGATTTCTTCAGGTTTAGGAAACTCTGCAAGGTTTATGGGAAAGCCTCAAGGCTAAAGCACATTGCACTCACCAAGGATCAAATTTGCAAGGCTTCATGCTGGTCAGCAGTGGGCTCCCCGCACACCAATAGCTCTGTAAAACCAGTTTATGGGAAATAACGTCCTCAATAAACACTGGACAATCTCTGACAGGACTCTAAGGAAACCTAACCCATGTATTTAATGACAACCACAGCACTGAAAAGAATTAAGTCATTTATGGTAAGCTTTTGTAAATGCCGATTTTTTTTCTACTCCTTATGGAGCTCTTAAAAATCACTAATTTGTAATATTAAGAGCGAATACTTACTGATTTCTATTCTTGGATCAGAGCGATGCATAACTCAGATATCCCACCGTTTGACAACTGATCTGCATAATATTGTGAATAGAGGTATAAAAAAACCTCCAGACAGTGAAATAAGCCTTCAGTACATCTCTTTCCTGTGTGCTGCAACACAATGCAATACTTACGGAAAATTCCTATTGCATGCCAATTCTAACTCGTAGGCATTGAAAAATTAAAACTGTATTATAAAACACATCATTCTTGTCACTTACTTAGGGTTAACAAAAGTCCAGTGAGAGTTTTTAACCCTTAACCTGCTTAGACATTAGTCACCCTGAGGAATGTCATTTATCTTGTTGCTTAACTTAATAAACCCTTTCTGCTTCTTACTGACTTGATCTGATTAGCATCAAAAAATCACCTGTGAAAGTCCAGATATAAGTATACTCTTCTACAGTACATTTGCTCCCATTAGCTTTCATTTACCATGAGCATTTTTTGGTTTGCTTTGCCATAAGCTTTTATTCTCTTTCTAAGCTGAATTATTTGAGGACAAAACATTAAGGAAATGTTTAACTTACTGGTTATCTTACTATGGTAAATAATAACACTAAAAGAATGGACCAGATTCCTAGAGCATGGAGATGGCAGCTCACTGGCAGATGGGACTGTGCCGGTTTATGTCACCTGAGGACCTGGCTCTGAATACTAATACATGGTAATCGCTGGACTGCGGTACTGAGAAACAAGTGTGGCGAGAAGTAAGAGCGATAAGCGGCTTCACATTGCCTTCAAAAAGATTTGTAAGACAGTTATTTTTAGGTTTTTCCTGCAGATGATCCAGGGACAGAGACCGTTAAGAATCAGACTGCAAAAAGACTGGTGGCAAACTTTCAGGAAGATCCAGCAAAAAACCATACTTCTGGTGACAACTATCACCACCTGCAGAGGAAAGAAAGCCCAAGGGATAATGCCCCCGAAGCCTTGTGCTACTGTGGCAGAAGCCTGCTGCCGTTACCCTGCACCGAGCCAAAGGGCTCTGACCCATCACCTGCCCCGTGGATCCCGCTGGTCCAGCACACACAATTACAAACCAGAAACGACAGACGCCACGGTTTCTCTGATCTCAGGAACAGACAGTGCCAAGTATGTACTTTGAGGTCCCAAATTCTCCAGACTTCTGAAACAAGTAGAAGTGACTGAGGATACATACTTGGATCTCTGATTCCTCAAACCTCCTCCTCAGCGTGTTTCCACCAAGAAAACACAGCCCTGCTTATTTTGACAGTTGAATAAGTCATTTATTCTGCAAAAGCAAGACAGAAAACTGAGATTACCATTAAAATTTAAAGAGGCAAAGCAGCATAGGAAGCTGCTGGGATATCTCCGCACTCTCCAGCACTTTGGTCTTCCCTACCACCACCAAAAGCACCTAAGGAAACCCAAACGCTTCAGTTCCCTGATGATGACTACCTGTTTATCCTCTGAGCAGCAGTTCTTCACAGTGAGGGTGGCAGAGCCCTGGAAGAGGCTGCCCAGGGAGGGTGTGGAGTCCCCTTCTCTGGAGATTTTCAAGACCCGCCTGGATGCAGTCCTGAGTAACATGCTCTAAGCAATCCTGCTTCAGCAGGGGAGTTGGACGAGATGATCTACATGGTCCCTTCCAACTCTAAAAAAAATTCAGTGAAATTCAGTGAAAAATTCAGTGAAATTCAGTTAAGAGCCAGGTTAGTTCTGCAGTGTTAAAGATTTTCAACTAAGTTGGGGTTTGTGAAAAAGCACTGTTTTTTCAAAGAAGGAAAACAACATACTGGAGATGGCTGACAAATGCTATGTAACAAGCAGAAGCTGCTGATAAAAAGCAGAAAATAAACCTCCTTTCTTTTTATTCATCACGCAGGAGTTCCAGTTGTTCCCTCCAGACAAACATTACCAAGGACACCTCCTTCTCCTCTTATCTTGTACCAACTGGGAACAAACACATTCCTTGGTTAAAAAAATGTTCCATGGATTTAGTTCAGTCCAAATTTTAATACAGGAAACCAGTGTTTAAAGGAGATCTCTAGAGATAGTTGTCATTTGAGGGCACGTTGACCATTTGGCTCTACTAAAAGTCTATACTGGAACCTAACAGTTTCTCAGCCACTGTGGAGCGTCTACCCCACGGATTACTACAAACCGCAACGGATCACTGGAAAACTACCAGGTTTAGGGGCAAAAATCACCCCACGGGCCTTAGGAATATTTTCCCAGGGATGTCTGTACGAAAATTCACAAGTTATTCACCATTTTGCACTGGTGAAGTTAGCAAGGCTTTGCCACAGGCAGTTCTTTATTTCCCACTGAAGATCTTTTATCAATATTATAACTTCACTTCACTTCTCCAAAGGAAACAGCTGCCACAAGAGGACACGGCAAAAGAACACAATGTTTTAGGTTGAAAATCCTGAAAAAGCTAATTTAAGTAAGACTTCACCTAGTTATAAACAAAGTCCTTTTACAAGCTCCTGGACCTCTCCATCCTCCCCCAAAAGCAATGACAGAAAAGAGGTGGAAGCAGATGAAGAACAACAGGCAACACAAAATACGATTAACTTTAAGAAACCTGTGAAGTTATACATCATTACCAGAAAAAAAAAAAATTAAAAATCCCACAATCCAACCAGAAATAACTTCAAGCTTCCTCCTACTTCAAGATAAAAGTTTATATCATTTCAGCAGTGATAAACAGCCCTGGTCGATCTCTGTGGAAGGATGCGACTGCATAACTACAACAGGATTATTGCTTTTTGAGATCTGCATCGTCTCAAACCTCAGCTGCTGCTTTCATTTATAATATGAGAAAGCTAACCCCATGTTATTTCATGTTCTAGTTGTTTCACAAAATAGCTGTTTCCAGTCAGAACTGAGAGGTTATAAAAATATTTAGCACAGGGATCGCAAACATCTTCTTTTTATTAGTTTTTCAATCTTAAATCCCTACATATTCAGATTGCATTTAATTATCTGTGCTATGAACAGCAGCTGCCAGGATACATTGTAATTTCCATTGTTTTAGAAAAATACAGTGCAGAAATTGATCTGACATTTTGATACCTTAAAGATTTGTTTTTTAAGAGCAAAGTTCTCATTTTTCCCCAGAATTCATCTGCCAGGGCTTCAGAGAAGTTTGAGATCAGGACCAACGTATTAAACTGAAAGAAAAATATGAAAACTTTGCTGAAAAATGCAATCAAAAATCTCCCCACCTCCCTGGCTTTATTCCCTTTTTTCTTTTAACTTATTCTAAGATTCCTCACTGTCAAACTACTGGTCTGCAGAGAGCCTTGGCCATACAAATTAATGGGAGATTTTCCCCACTGATAAAAGGAGAGAGATGAAATCTCACCTGAATTTCCCCAGGGGCAAAGAGATGTTCAACCAAGGTGAAGCGTTTAAGGAATGTGGATACCTACAGAAATTTTGCCTCTGTGACTTACCAAGAGGGATTGCTATTGGATTTCCCCATTTTTGCCCATTGATGCATGAAATAGCGATGACTCAAAGCCAGAATGAGTGGCATCACTGGAGAGCTCAAAGCAGCTGTCTTTGCAACGCTTCACCCTTCTGAGAAGTGGTCTTGGGCACTCAGTGACCACAGTGCACATGCTGAATGTAAACTGGAGATGGGGTTCGAGAGGCTGAGTCGGAGCTCCATCAAGCAGAGGGCCACCCAGACAGCTTAAAACTGCTTCTTTGTCTCCATTTCAACCGATTCGCATGGTGCACTTACCAGTTTAGCACTAAGACCTTGGATGCCTATGGACTAGAAGTCCTTTTCTTTCTCAATTTTCCTGTTTTCACCCTCTCATTTTCCACTAAAAATAATAACGAAAGAATCTTGCAAGGTAGAAGTGACCTGGCTTTTGAGTTTAAACAAGAAGCAGGAAGCCTCTCTCTCCTTCCCCTTCCCAAACTGTTTATTTTGTACAATCCAGAGCAGTAAGAAAGGGCACAGGCCTCCCATGGTCTGACTATTATTTTTTTTGTAGATCAGCTTTCAAAGTAAACAACCAACCCAAAGCAAATCAAGCCTAACAGGGAACAGTACGCCTCTAATGTCTCTTTAATAATAGTTTGGATTGCTAACACTAGAGTCTTTCTATCTGCATACACAGGCTAAATTATACAGGCATGTATCTTAATGGGCAGAAACAAAGTTCAAAATCCAGGCACTTTCATGTATACTATTATGATGAAAAAACCTTTTATTTTACATTTCAGTTGTGGGAGTTTCAATAAAAGGGACTCATGGAGCAGAGTGGGAGACAAGAAAGACATTTGTGCCTCCCTTTTCAGCTGGTATTAATAAAATGAATGAGGCTTTATCTCACCAATTTATTTTGTAAATAAAATCCCCTTAACGACAAAGCAGTCTTTGCATAACTGCTGAGAAATACAAAAATAAATAGCACATCAGCTATGATCTTACATGAGGAAAAAATATATATTCTTTATGTTTCCTATACAATGGGAATCTTTTTGAAGAGGTTACACCTATTCATTTTCTTCCCTGAAGAGGGGAAGATGAATATTTGGCTGCCTGCAGATGAACCGGGTTGTATGAATGCATTTAGAGAACAATGTGTCGATCTGATAAACTCTGAATACTCCTCCCTAGCAATGAAGCCTAGAGCTTTTGCTAAATCTGCTCCAGCCTTCTTCAATACTGCACTGCAAAGAGACCAGGAACTGTAGATTCAGAGAAGTTAAGACAATAATGAATGAAATGGCAAGAGTAGTAAATCACTGAACATGAGCAGATCCCAAAGAAAGCTGGGCACTCATTTTGAAAATGGAAATATTTTCAGGTCATCTTGACACTAAAACTTCTACAGCATTGCTTAAGAACCTGCCAGCAGTCCTCTCTCATCCAAATCTAACAGGGAAGCTCATGCTGAATGAGGACAGAGATGGGAGACTCAGCTATTCGGCTGGTTGGCAGCGGCCATATAAAGGCTTTATATACCCTACAGTCCCTCCTCTCCACTGATCAGTCTGGCAATACCATGAGAAACTTGAAGCTGGTTGATGATGATGGTGATTATTTAGATACCTAGAAGAAATTATATTTGATAGGTCTGATGTCATTAATTCCCAGCTTTGATTGCATTTTCTCCTCCCCCCCTTACCAAATGTTGCCTTAGACTAACCACAGGTTAGGTTTGCATTACTGAAAAGGAATTATTTAAACAAATAATATCCTTAGAATATATGCGCATCCTCTTGCCGTTCCTTAACATAAATTATATACGCTTTGGGGGTTTGCTCGTTTGGGTGTTCTTTAAAAAGAAGTCAGTACATAAGATCAGCACAGGTGGGCTAGAGGCTATCTGCTCGGGGCACCCAGCATCTCAGAGGGGCAGGTGGCAGGACAGTGGTGACAGACAGCATTGTGTCACTCCTCTCTGAACATCACCCACCCGCATTTCTGCTTTGCAAGCTCATATTCTAATACCTGTGAGATTTATAGCGGCTTGCTTTCCAAGATCCTGGCTCAAGTGACAATGAATGTTCCCACTGCCCTTATAAAACACTATCATCTTTCCTTCTGTAGACTCTGTTTTGCAGCGATTCCATAATCTTGCTAATAAACTCTGTTAGGTTCATATGAGTTGCACTTTGGTTGGAGTTATTTTTAGGAGAGAGGGTAAGCAAGAATATCTCAAATAAGACGTTGCAGCAGTATTACAGGACTATGTTCTTATTGCATTTCAAGTGTTAAGAGTAAGTTCTGCAGCTTTGAAAATAACTACTTTATACAGAACAAATATCAAACTGTATTCTAATCATGAGCACAATCACTGCCTATAAAACACTGCCACGGTAATAATCATCATTTCATATCCTATTTGATGGCATGAACATTTCATAAATACAAGAAATATTTACTTCTATGTCATGTGAGTTTGTGTAAATAACTTTTAGAAGAGTTAATTATTACGACACTGCAACATTAAAATAATTAGATGATAACAGTGGAAGATTTGCGTTATATTGTCCTGTATATGGAAACAACAGTGTGCAATTCAGTCTCTGTAAGAGACAGGCTATACACGAGCTTCCCTAACACTGACACAGCACCTGAACACACAATTTATCGTAACCTGGCAGACGGCCAGAGTAGGTTTTAAGTTGATGAAAATTTGGAAAAATATAGAAACAAACACTTGTAATAGTGCCTACTGCGCCTCAAGACTGCGAACTCAAGCCCTCGCAATACCGCAGCCACACAGAGAAGTCCACACTTCACCTATTTATGCAAAAATAGTGAGCGAGAAATACTTGTGGATTTTTATAACCAATAAATAACCACAGTTTTGACTTCCAGAAAAAGAAAAGGGGGAGGAGAAAAATCAAATTTTAATATGAATTGTAGTAACTCCAAAAGGAAGCAGCTGGAATAGCACCCAATTTCTGTAAGTAATAGTTTAGAAATCCTCAAAGATTAACAAACAGGTTCCTGTTCTAACTATATTCTGACAGATTTTGTAACTTTTACAGTTCACAAAACCCTAGGAAGATGCATGAAGTCCTGGGTTAAATCCTGAAGCAGATTTAGACGGAGACCCAGACTGCCGCAGCGGATGTACAGTTGCTTCTTTGATCCAGTGCAGAAGTTACGGTGATTTTTTTGAGCGCGCCAAGTTTTGGTACTGCATCCATAAAAAGCGTGCAATTGCCAAGTCATGGAAGTCTTTTTATTGTTCTTACGCTGCTAGTTCCTGGGTACGCTCTCAGGGTAACACCTCTCAAGAACTTACAGTGAGGTGCTCTGGGTATTTCCAAGCAGGGCAGTACACAGCTGAGATAAACACAGGTACTCAGTTGTCTTTCTTCATCACATGCCCAGTCAGGGCCACGACTGCAATTACGGGCAAGTGATAAAAAAGTATGATTACTAAACAATGCCCAAAATAATAAAATTGTTACCTTAAAGCAGGTCCCAACTTAACATAACCCAGCTTCTTGCAAATATTGAGGCTAGACATAAAACAGTCTCAAAGCATCAACTAAAGGTTAGAAACAAATCTGATCTTCTCCAAAGTAGGTGAGCTTAACTCCATGGAAATCCTCAAGAGATATACCAACCAAAAGGTGAGTGTGTAATGAAAGAGAAGCAAGCAGAAATGTTTGGAGATCTCAACCCTTCCTTCCTCTGCCCTACAGACTCTTCCCCAGGACTAGGGAGACAGAGAGGATGCAGTGCCAGATGTGAAAACATACATTGACAGCACATTTTAAGGAACCTGGTTGATAACCTTCCTTGCTCCTTTGGCCCATGTGCACATTTGTAGCACAAGGAGCTCCAGGAATACTTTCAATGCCACTGCATTGCCCAAGGGACGGTCTTCAAGCCCTACAAAAACACCGGCTCCATGACAGGCCAGCTTCCAACTGGCAGCTACCAAGATGTCTTATCTGGAATGACACCTGATATTTCTGCCTTTGCCTTCTCCAGCACATCCTCATGAAGTCTGCTCTGCAGTAGGGTGATCTTTGGAATGAAGGCATCAATCCAAGAGAACCTCTTAAGCCCAGCGAGCCTTAGAAAATGGTCTTGCCCCCGATATGTTAATGGTCTCAGCGCTGGACATGGGAGATGTGGGGAGGGATTATTGATGAGTGATAGAAAATTTCCCAGAGGAACGGTGACCACTAAACCACTTATCTCCATGGAAAAACAAAAAATCTAATGGGAAGCCTATGAAGCCTCCAGAATTCCAGTGAGGAGCAGTATCCCTGACCACAGCAGAAGCCCCGATCTCACCCCTGCCCAGTAGCAGGACAAAGAAGGAAAAAAGAAAAAAAGCAATAAACAGCTTAAAACACAAAACAGAGGAGTGCAAAGAAGAAACTGCTGCCACGGTACATTTTCACAAAACTAATGGAAAGTCCTATGAAAGGCAGGTTCTTCAGAGGGCAGTGATTCCTTGGCATGCTGTGCAGAAAATCCCACTTTTCCATGAGTGCCTAATTGATTTCTTCCTACACAGTGCTCGTTATGGACACTGAGTCCAGTCTCAAGAGCCATCTAACACCTGTGCAATGAGACGCTATTTTTGACATTTGCTTGGGAAGGCAGATCCAAACCCCTCGAGAAGGGACTTGGAGACTCAGGTACGGCCCAAAACACTCATACTGAAAGCCAGAATAAGTCTAAAAAGCAGAACCGCCTCAATTGTGTTAGAAAAGCCCTGATTACAATTGATGCAGTTATTACCTTCCCCATTGTCCTTGGGAGATGCAGAAAGGTAGGAACATATATCAGAGGATCTAGCTATGTTATCATGAATATATTTGGAAAGAACACTCAAAACTGTCTGGTCCTTCACCAAAAAAAGCAGGAACTTCATGGTGGTCTGAAGGACCATCAGTCTGGAGGATGTCAAGCAAGGATACCATCTGGGCATACATAACAAAACCCAGTATGCAGCCAGGCAAATCCCTACCTGCACAGGCTCAACCCCCTCTCTCCTCTCAGAGCGTGACGCTGACCTGAAACACCCCAGCAGACACCAAGTTCAGCCAATGTCTCTGGAATTAATCGCATATTCACTCTTAGCCCCAGAGACTAAACAAATTACAAATAGACTAAAAAGTTTATAAAGTTTGTTCCAGCCAGCATCCTTTCACCGAAGCTGGAGGATGGCCGGGAACAAAACCAAACCCCTCAGTACGGTTTTCTTTGAGATGATTGATGATTATCGTAAGTGTTGGTGAATACCAACAAGACCAGAAGTTCATGCATAATGACAACAGTGGCAGGCTGCAATGAAGTAAGGGACCTCTTGCAAGTACAGTGTACAGCAATATAAAAATAGACGTGGTACAGGTCAAGAGACACGAAGCACTCTCTTCACTGAGGTGGCAGTACTACTGCCCCCGTTTTGCTATTCTGGTCTTGCACTTGGGAACAAAATCGTTTAGCCTACTTAAATCCAAAATGGGTTTCTGTTCTCCATTTCTCTTTCATTTAGAAGCATCAGTCCTACCAAAGCCTTTCTCTGAGAAGGAACTGACTCAGAAGACCCTAAGCCTAGAAGAGCAGTTATGTCCTATTAAATCACATCCTTATCAGAGTAGTCCGTAAAAAGAGACAAAAGAGGGGTCAGAGGGAGGGTGACATGAAGACAGACTGGATGCAGTGTTTGTGGATGCACATAGCACCCCAGATTCTGCAGGGATCATTGTCCAGTTAGGGGGAAAAAACCACAGAGCTACACAGTTAGGAAAAAGCAAACAGGAGAGAAAAGGGTGATGTACTCCAGCTCACCTTCAGAAGTGAGAACAAGGAGAAGTGAGCTGGCCAACAGACTGATGATAAAATCTTACTGTGTAACAAAACTTGGGCAAAGGCTGTGATAACCCGCAGGAGGCAGCAAGGTGATGTCTTGAGGAATGCAGACAGTATCAATATGCCTACTTTGGCTTTGTTTCAACAGCAAAAATCCCCAGAGACTGAGGATTTGCTCCGAGGAGTTCATCCATCTGAGACCAGAAAGCTGTGCTGCCTCTGATGGGAGGTCTTCTACAGCCTCGTGCATTTCTCTCTGTAGTTCAAATGGCTATTGAGACTTTGTTTGTCTTCCCTTATCAACACCAAGTTTAACATCCTGACAAATCCTGCAGTTTCTAGGAGTACCCTCCTTCTCAAGACACCTCTGACTCCCAAAAAACCACGATCCCACAGGAAGACACAACTGGACATTTCATTGCTTTGGAGAAGCTACCAAGAATGAAGCAAGAAACAAAGTCACCTTTAAAAATAAAAGGCAAATCTCCATGACTGAAGCCAAAAATAAAATTAAATTTAAGAAGAGAGGAAAACTACTAAAACAAGGGCTGGGGAAGTGTAGGCTGCTTCTCAACATGGGTTCTTAAAAACCTGCCTCTGCCCTTTTCCTGCCTCCAGAAGTAGGAGCCCCCAGGGTACTGGTGGAGCTATTTTTCTTCACTCAGGTTCTCAAGCTGTGGTGCAAAAGTGCAACCTCAATATTAATTTGCAGAAAGACAGTCAGTCAGGGAGGATGTTACAGCACCCGCTGCCGATACAGAATCATGAGCGACAAAACAGTTAATCCAAGTCTTTTGACCTTCCTTTTCCTCCCGGCTCAGTGTATTATTTCTTCCGTACTTTATGGGAATCGCAACAAACATAAAAGGAGGACTCTTCACACCTATTAATATAGTTTCTAAAAAAATTAGAACATCTGTTTATAACGGCGTGACTGTTACTCACATGAAAGCCTAAAACTTGTACCTTGTCACCTGATTTATCTACAGCTCTGCTGATGTATTTTCCTTTCATAATGCAGACATCAGATTTGATATACTGCAGTTGACAGGTTCACACAGGGAGGGAGCACAAGAGGAAACATTTGGTTTCAGATGTGGGATATCGCATTTATCCTCATTAGGGTGAGGTAACACCCACACATAACTCAAACCTGTCAACACAGTACAGATCTAGATGTGTATCTCTGAAAGAGACCTTTCCAGGTTTTCACATTTTTAACTGCTTTCAGAAAATTTTAGAAATGTTATGCCCAAAGAAGGCATAATGACAAAGAAGTCAACAAATGTAAACCTGCAAAACTAAAATTTGGAAATTTTTTTTTTTTTTCTTAAAGAAAACTGGGACTAATTTTAGAAGCAGAATATGATTAACCAGCAAGAAACTTTTCTGGCTCCAGAAGAAATTTCAATTTGAAGACAAACAATCTGTTGAACCACTCTTAGAGCAATATACTTTCTCGTAAGAAAAGTAAATATTTCTGATAAGTTTACTTTAGTCTCAAAATTCTTTTACTTGCAGAGTCAAGAGTGTCAGCGTAGACTAGTTCAGATGCCATACCACTAGTTCACTAGCCACAGCGTTACTCATCCCCCTTTTCACTACCAGCCTCATCAGCCTGGAGGAATACTAATTCTGTAGGTGATCTAAGCACGTATGTTTAATGCTTCTAGCAATTTCAGCCCCTGATGAATACGTGCTTATATCACAAATTAGTTAATTTCCACCTTCAAAGCACAGCTAAAAGGGATTATTTTTTTGTGTTGCTAGAGATCAAGGGCATCTCTTTACCCAATTCAGTTAATATGCAAAAGTTGTGGGGTTTTCCTGCTACTTAATGAACATAGTGGAATTAAGGATGTTCCTGGCCCCAAACGATTTCATAACCTGAGGAAGTACCAGTTCCTACCTTGCGGCTTCATATAAATCCTTCTTCCACAATTCATGAGAACCACCCAAGACAAATGGACACGTGCCATTTGCCTCAAGATTCCATTATAACCAGCTTCTTTCCTGTAGGGCTTACGGGAAAACTTTGGAGGGGAAGAGAAATGCTCAACTTGCACAAAAGACTAGTGAGCAAACACGGGGTGCTACGACCGCCCAAATCCAACAGCTCTCCACATCCTCATCGAGGTCTCTGTCCTGAGAAATCCTTCACCGGCACAGGACCTAGTTTGTGTTACCACTTTTGTGATCACAGACACCTGATGACAGCACTGCTGCTAAGGAACGGGCAAATATTTAAAATGCAAAGAAGAGACTGTAAATAGCAAAAATCCTGCCTGAAGTCAGGTAAGGTACGAAGCCATAAGGAGATCTCTTTTCTTTGGGCTCTGATGGTGAAGCTACCTTCTCTCCCACGGTGCCACCTATCTAATAGTGGCTTTTATGGAGCCCTTCAGGTTATTGTGCCTCTCTGTGGGCACCTCCTACTAGGGTTTCCCTCCCTCTGGAAGAAATACATTGGGATCAACCTAATGAATTTTGTTAACTGAACAAGTGTATCCCTGACTACCTGCATTTAATACATAAGGCATTTCTCAAGTGGTCTGTGCCACAAATCCATCAGATCCAGTTACCTCAGACGACTAAACTAAGTAAACAATCAGGATGATGCTACAGAAATACAGTGTTTTAAGGACTGGGATATGGTGGGACTAGCAACAGTCCTGAAGGTCTGAAAACAGTTAAGTTGGGGTCCTTCGTTTTCCAAGAGGTGGAAATCTGGCCAGGAAGACACAAGACTACTGCTAGAGTCAGCACAGAAGCAAAAACTAAATGCAAAGTAGAACTAAATTTGAAATTTTGCTTGCTGAGAAATTTCAGCTTCAGCTCCTGACTGACAGCGTTGTCTTCTCACTGCAGGCTCAGAGCCCAGCTTCAGCCCAAACCCGTACTTACTTCCAAGGCTTCAGACCTGGTAGAAACAGCAATCCTTGGGCTTTCATGCCAGGACCCCATTTGCCTCAGTGCAGCAAGTCAGAGAGAGGGACCCAGAAGGGGTCTCCAACAAGCACAACTCTCATTCGGTAGCTCCTCAGGGCTGTATCTCATGAAAGCCCAGGCAGGAGCGCACCAGAAAACCAGGCTAGTTTGGAGTTATAGTCTACCTATAGATCAATGACTTTTTTCCTTTTTTTTTTTTTTTCATTTTTTCTTTTTTTTTTTAAATGAAGTCTTTGCACAAAACTCTTCAGATTTGAGAAATACATAGCCAGTCCAAAAAGTCCAGATGCACACCCAGGAGAGGAAAGTCCACCAGGATTGGGACAGCCTCCTCCTTTAGAAGAGATTGAGCATATTACCAGTTACTGGGTTCAGAGGATGAGACTAACCACACATCTCCCTTAGCCTTGCACAATTTAAGGGCTACTCTATGCAAACACCCCTAAAAGTGAGCTCCCACACCAGTGCATGTTCAGGACAGAGGGTGTTTAGATTGAGAGCTCCTCAATCTGATGGGTGCTTCCCTCCTGTTGGGACCAATGGAACAAGATCCAATCCAGCTGAAACATGGCACATGCCAGAGGCACTCCTACCTCCCAAACTCAACACTTGCCTCTACCCAGCATGCTGCAGATGGAGGGAACATCTTCCTTTTGAACTCAGTACCTCAATTTGATTTCCCTCTGATAGCATCTCACCATTTCCACTCCAAGAACATTTCTCTGTTTCCTTCTCTCCCCATCTAAATCCCAATTTACAGTATCCTCCTGTTTTCCCATACTGTGTTTTACTTCTCTCTGCCCAGCTTTGCAGTTTGACATATAATAGGTTGACTAAAAGAATGTATGAAAAGTTTTCTTCTTGTATTTTCAATAACCTCAATCTTTTCTCAACCTTCACTGTATTAACCGACTTTTCAGCTCTACAGTCCAACCGTTTTGTACCAGTGCTGCTCTTGGTCCTGATACCAAAAAGAAATACAGGGAGGGCAGGAAATCTGATGTAAGACATGGAATAATAGGACAAAGAATACAAAGTTTTTACTCAGTCATCACAGGCATGGGAGCATATGACTGGAGGGGAGAGAGTCAAGCCTACTGGTGTGGGTAGGGTTGGGCAAACGCACAAATAAAAATGACTGCACATGTGAACCCAGTAATGGACAGCATGAGATTTCCTTTCTGCTAAAACCAAAGAGAACACGGAAAAGTGGAGTCAAGCCTCTTCCTGACTCTTTAATGAGGTACAATGCTACAGCCATTCCCACCCAAGGAACGTAGCAAACCTGAAATTACCTTCAGAAAGCATTACCGAGTCATAGTGAAGAAGAAAGAGTTTGGAGGTCCAGCCTTTTAAGATTCACCAAGCTCAGCAAGTGTCACACATATATGCATTTTAACATCCACAGTCTTGCCAGGACTAGTAGAGTCCTCATGTCTAGAGGGGAAAATTAAAACAGACACTACTACTGCTTCACCATGATAAACGAGAATGCAGAAAAGTAACAGTGAAAATGACGGATGTTTTCAAATCCATCCTACTTAAATTATTGTTTAAAATTAGTCTGAGGAAACATCACCAATATATAACACAGCCTTCTGGTAAGAGGCTCTATCTAAGCACTGAATCATAACTTATAAACAAGCATAAAAGTATTGGTTATCAAATGCTCTACATGAGCAATTTTTATTCATATTAATCATGGCTATAAGTCCAAGTAAGGAAAGAAAGGGGAATTAATAGAAGAAACACTTGCAGCATTCATTTGGTTTTTGTGAAAATAAAACACCTCTCAGTAATACTCAAAGATGGGTTTCTCCAGCAGAGTTTTGTAAAGAATAAAGTTTATAACTGGGGGCTATGGGAGGTGTTAATAACTGAGAGGACACAGAATGATAAGCCCAAATGAGCTAGTGAGCCTGTTCTCATAACCATAATACAACCCATCTGATAACGTCTTCTTCCATTTCCATTACTTCATCATCACTCATTGCATTATGTCTAAACTATAGACTATAAACTCTTCATAATTCTGTTTGTAAAGCATTATGCATATTTACAGAGCTATCTAAATAATCTTAAATTCAGTTACAAGACCAGCCGAAGACTGGGGGAGAGCCAAGTCATGCCCTCATACACAGAGAGCTGCCAGAAGAGCAAGGATAAGCTAAAGTGCCCAAAAGATGCAAAAGTTGTCTTTGACAAACATTTGTTTTAGAAGACAAGAATCAAGAATTTGGGGATAAGAGTTTGAACCAACAATTTGAAACATTCAAGGAAGTGACAGTAATAGTGCATCATCAGATGTATCAAATAAAGGGTCATCCCAGTACCAAGCCGTTATGGTTTAAGGAACCCACAACAACTTATTGTCGTTTAGACAATTATTCTCTCACCCCATGACCCTTCCCCACCCAGGAAGGGGAATCGGGAAAAAACAAGGAAACCTGAGGGTTGAAATATAAACAGATTTAATAGAATAAGACTAAATAATTAACATTAATAATACTAAAGAACCAATATTGATCCTGATACCAATGCAAAATATACGCGTATTATGCTCAGCCCATTCTGTCAGAGGGAAGTTGTGCATTCCCAGCAGGGGACAGCAAATGTCACATACTGCAAGTGCCATGGCTTCAGGAGAAAAGGAAGGGCTTAGAGGTCCAACACCGGGGCAAGAAGTTCTCAGGATCACAGCCACCGCAGAAGAGGAGAAACTGCAGAGCAAACTTTCTAATTTATATTGAATGTGACATTAATGGTACGAAATACTCCTGTTGGAAGCTTGGGTCAAGTGCCCCAGTCTTGCTCCTCCTCATCCCCGCGCCTGGTGAGCTCTAAAACACTGAGACCTTGAAACCCACATACCACAGCTGACTATAAAGTAAATATTTTCACAAATTCAGGCACAAGAGTCTTCTAGAAGTGCAGTTTTCCCAAGCATTAGAAGAGACCTTGCCAAAAAGTAAAATTACTGAAAGCGAAATTAATCCTATGTCGCTCAAACCAGGACACAAGCTGTGTTCAACACTCCAAATGGTGGCAGGAACAGGTCTGCCCATAAATCTCCCCAAAAATCCTCTCCAAAGAATCTGAAGAATGGCAGCAGAGAAATATACACTGATTTTGGCAGTGTCCTGTTGTGGGGTTTATCAAGGGACAACGCTGAACACAACATCCAAAACCAGCCGTGCATTTGAATAGCATTTGAATGTGCAAAATTTAAAAATATTAAAAGCTGAAGGAAATTAACCTTGAGAAAGGCCTTAACCTTAAAAGGACAGAACATTAAGGCTGTCCTTTGGGAACAGGGGAAGAGCATTTGGAAATGCTAGTGAAAGAGCATTTGCTCTTTAGGAAACTAGTGAAGAGCATTTGTAACTCTACAGCATTAAGAGTTTGGCAGGAAACCACATTTAAAGGATGGCTTACTGCCTTGAAAATATTTTTGTTTAAAAGAACAATTTAAGAAATTAATTTGAGCATGTACACATACATATAAACACACAAGTTATCCATAAATTGCAGTTTTGCCATATTTGCTCAAAAGATACGGGCAAATGAGAAACCTCCATCCCCTTTAGGTGCTACCTGGCTAAAATGCCTGCAAGTCTACCACATGTTTCTGGTAAGGAGCAAGAAAAATTTTATAAGCATCTATCGACTTGCATTGTACCAAATCAAACTGAGAATTCACTTGTTGCATCAGTTGAATTAAAACAGTGACATTTGCCTCATTATCAGTCACTCTCAGAAGAGGGCTGCTGTAGTAGACGGACACGAGGTTTGATCAAGCTTAGTAACTCCTACAGATGAGCATGAGCTCCCTTTAAAACGAAAACACGTCTATAAAATATGCTCAATTTGACATGTGAAGAGATAGAGAACTTGGAAAGAATAAGATACAAAATGCAAATAGCTAACATTTTGGAGAAGCAGAGCACTGGCAACACTGATCCCATTAAAAGATTTTCAGAAACCTGATGGCTCCCAAGAACAGCAGAATATCCACTGCTCTCCTGTTCCACCAAGAAAACAAAACCCTGCCACAACACATACTGTGACAAATCAGATGTGCTGAACTGCAGATGCTACACTTATTTTGTGCACAGGACAGAAAAATACCATTTTCTGTTATACAATGCATTGCTTCTGCAGAGAGCCCCATGTACTTTATCAACATTTACAAGCT
This sequence comes from Limosa lapponica baueri, assembly GCA_002844005.1. NCBI lineage: Eukaryota > Metazoa > Chordata > Aves > Charadriiformes > Scolopacidae > Limosa > Limosa lapponica. The sequence goes on from KZ505809.1 coordinate 713,951, forward strand.
TGTCCTCACACTGCCCGATAAGGTAGCAAGCCATGACCATATTTTCCTTGTTTTACAGTCATTTCCCATTTCCATAATACTATTATTACCTGTCAAGTCCTTAATTTATATAGCAAACCATTGGTATTGCCTCAAAGCCAAAGACCTATATTTAGTGGAGGTTTATTTCAATGGATCTAAGTGCAAGGTTAACAGCTTGCACCCTCTTTCTTCATACAGGGAGGCACCCAAATCTAGTCAGAAATTTTCCAGGCAAGAGTACTCTACACAATTTTTCAACAACCGTATTTAGACGTCTTTAACTTCTTTCTTTGAAACAATTTTTCCCATGAAATAATGTTTTTGTCTCTATATGTCTTGAAAAAAAAAAACTAGCTTTTTAAACTGTACCTTCCATGACATACACCAGGGAACCCACATCTCCTTCCTTGATGATGCAGCTGTCTTTGCCATACTCCACGGGATACATACAATCCACAATCTCCTGGATCTGAGACAGTTCCAGATTCTTCATGAAGTCATTGTCAAGGATCGCCTCCTTTATTAGCTCCTTGGACCTGCGGCAAAAAAAGACAAGATTTATCCAGGTGTCCATCAGCCGAGCTCATTAATAGCATGTGAACTTTAGCCCAACCACACAATGCTCAAATGATTACTTCCTTGGAAAAAACCCCCCAAATTTTCCCTAAAAATCTGATAAAGTCCATCTGCAGAGAAATAAAAAAAAATTACAGAAATTATAACTTGTAATTATTTTTGTAAATAATTTTAGATACTGCCAGTATTGAAATAAAAATAGATCTCATGTGATTACAACATCCTCTTTTGGCTACAAGTTTCACATCTATAATAACACCAAAGAATAACACAGCTTCTTGAAATATCTCCCATGTACAAAACTGAAAGGAAATGCAAACAAAAACTGAAAGCATTTCTGACTTAGTTTATTGTATTTTCTATTAAATTATACAAACTGGAGCACACAAAAGTGCAATGCTGCACTGATTCCTTGAGTATTAACCAAATACCAAAGGCCATTGTATTCACTAGAGGAGGCACCACTGTTACAGGAATAACACCACCACTAATCCATTTCTTTGATGACTAAATGGAAAATTCCAAAGTTATGGAATTAGTGTGCATAAAATTACGCATGCAGTTTGGGGTTTGCCTGCATTGGGGTTGGAAGTTTAGAGTTCCTCGTAGCCGCTTTGCGGAGCTGAGTAAGGAAGTTGTTTCTGAAGATACAGACCGCAGAACTGAAAAGTTCAAGCCTTCTCTGGGAGACTGGTACATAACACAACCTGCTCGCTCTGCAAGTGCCTCTGCCAGTGTCATGTTATGACAGAAAATGTGCAACAAAACCACTGATGTGTTTTTTCCTGAGATTCTTTCAATCTCTACAACTAAAGTGCTCACCACACAGTGAGTCACGCTCGGGTGAACCCTCCAATCTTCCCTTCAGACTGTCAAATTCAACTTCATCCATCTGCTAATGCAGCATAACCACCATGTTATGACATTTTGCAAAAACTCCTAAGGCAACCTTTGCAAATGAACAACTGAAAATGCTAAATCTGTATACAGACCTAAAACATCTACACCGGGTCCTCGGTCCTTCACTTCTCACTCTGCAGCTCCACCTCTATGGGTTGAACCACTGGCTACTGTGAACATAGCCCATGCAGATGACAGCTACCTGCAGAGCTTAGGCATTCAAAAGAGTTTTACCTTTTTGAAATAATGAATACAAAACAAGGTTTTCAAAGAAAAAGACGTTAATGGATCATGTCTTCTTGAAAAAGAGCCACATTGGGACTTCAGAAGGACAAAACCAGCCAGACAGCCTTGGAGATATTATGCCTGTGCTATAGTCCTGTTAAGGTATACCTCATGGTTATATACAGCACAGATTCAATTCATTAATGTTTAAGATGCTTTTTATGCTTTTGATTGTTTTGAGGTTATTTCAACAAAACATGCTACTTCACATCAGAGTTCATCAGCACAGACCCAGCTGAAGCGCAGGATGGGACGCAGACCGGACTTTTCAAGTGCTGTCTGCAAGACGACAGGGACTTGGACTGCTACTTTTGCTCTTGAGAAATTTGATTTGACTTCACATCCCGTCACTCTAATTCCTCACGCATGCAAATAAAAAACACCAGAAAAAAAACCTACATCTGTGTTGCTTCTTGCTTCCAGTAATGCAAGAAGCCGGTAATTCGCAAGGTGGACCAGATGAGAAGATAACCCCATTTCCACGTTCCCTCCTTCCGCGCTAGCATGAGACTACGCTTTCTGTGCCATGCCTTGACTCAGTGCTGCTCTTTTGCTCTTTGCCACCCCCCACGGGTCCCCCAAATCCTCCTAACAAAGGCACACAGCACTTCTCAAACTGCCTGCTGAAAAAGAAAGAATAATAAAAGCTTTGGCATTAGTCATATCAATTTCAGGCATTTATTTCATTCCAAGGCGCAAAATGGGGCTTTCTCCTTGATAAAATGAAGTCAGCCTTTCAAGTGGACTGTTTATAAGAATACCCACAAGAGCCCAGAAGGAATTCAGACGTGGTTCAGCTCAGACCCCCACTGGTAATTTAGAGGCCCTCAGCAAAAAACAATGCTCCTCTTGTCGGAATCGAGCACAGCTAAGGAATTTAAAAAGATCCGGGAAGCTTGGTCTAAACAACAGCGAAGGAGCAGTACGGGGGCTAGGAAAATCCATTAGCTGTCTGTTTGGGGGACAAGCAGCAAAACATACACAACATGGACAAACTCTGGGAATGTATGGAGAAGAGAAGGCTGAGGGGAGACCTTATTAATGCTGACAAGTATCTAAAGGGTGGGTTGAAGGAGGATGGAGCCGGACTCCTTTCAGTGGTTTCCAGCGATAGGACAAGGGGCAACGGGCACGAGCTGGAACATGGGAAGTTCCACTCCCATGGAAGTTCCACTCCCATTTTCCAAGAAGGAAAAACTTCTTTCCGGTGAGGGTGGCAGAGCCCTGGAAGAGGCTGCCCAGGGAGGGTGTGGAGTCCCCTTCTCTGGAGATCTTCAAGACCTGCCTGGATGCCGTCCTGAGTGATGGGCAACCTTTGGCAGGGGAGTTGGACTAGATGATCTCTAGAGGTCCCTTCCAACTCTGACAATTCCATGATTCCGTGATTCCATGATTCCGTATGAGCTTAATAGCATTATTCCAGTCTAAGAGTACAGCTGAACCAAGTGATTCACAGCCTCTGCCCTTCAACACAGAAATATCAGAGAAATTAAAGCTCAGAGGCCCACCAAGTCATTCAAACCCTTTTAACAACAATGCAAAATACACCCATTAAGAGGAAAAACACGCTGGCAGGGACATCAATAACAGAGTTTCATCTCTGCCACATCTAAGCATCTTAAAATCAAATATCTCCATAGAAGGGTCTGGGTAATAACTCAGTCACGCTTGAATGTAACCAAAATAGGTATTATTAGTTAAGGATAATTAGTTAAAATGAGACTTCAAATACGAAGAGCGTAGCATGAGAGAAAAGCACCTCCAGCTGCCCATCAGCAGCGCCGGCTGCAGGAGCAAGCCCCTGGCAACCCAAACTGCGTATTGATGAGTGTATTTGCACCAGACTAAAGCACCCCCTGCAGTTTGTAAGCTACACACCTTTGCATCAGGAAATATTCCATCCATCTTTAAAAAAAAAGTTAAAAAAAGCTTAGTCTGTAACATTTGAAAATTAGTTGATACTAAAAATACTTTGTCATAGCTACAATGAGTTACTCTGTTGTTCCCTGCAAGAGGATATTCGTCACTCTAATAATTCAAAAAAATTATTCATGCAATGCAGATTCCCATTCCCACACACTTGCACATGCCAGGCTTTCGGCAACTTCTACATTATTTTATTATGCAGTTTTCTTTCAATATAATTCACAGGTGCGATTGCAAGTAAACAGATTGTTTTTTCTTTTATATTTATTTTTATATGAAATGAAACTCAAAGTGAAAATGAAATCAACTCATAGTTCAACTCAAAATGAAAATGAAATCAACTTATAGTTCACAATTATCCCATAACAAATGCTTTTCTAAACCACACCATTCTATAATCATCATCATTAGTATTTTAAAAGAGCATCTATCCCAGTAACCTACCCAGTAATACAAAACAGGAATATAAAATGGGACACACTCCTGCTATTGTAAATGGTTTAAACAAGATATAGCTGTTTCATTACTTCTTACTTTCAAATAGTATCTACTCTCTATTTTCCGATTCAAGTTTCAAATAGAAATAATCTGCAAACAAAATCAACTCCAATATTTGCAAGAGAACATGACCATTTCCAAATGACCCTGTTTTAAGAAGGGGGCATTTTCATGAATATTTACCTAGTGCTGAATTGAACGGCTCCTAATTCAGAGAGTTATTTAGAGCAGAAAGTAGCTGTTGTCATCTTTACTCTCCAGAGGTAAGAACCTGGCACTAAGCCATCACTATTTTTCTGAAAGATTAATGATCAAATACAATGGAGACTTGATGAACAGTTTGGAAGAAAAAAAAAGAAAGAAATAAAAAAGGGCACAATCCTCTGCGATACATCCTTTCCCAAATCAGTTTAAGTCCATCATGGTAATTAATAAGGCAACAGTAGGAACAAGCTAATTGCATTCTAATTTGCAGAAGTCATGCAAAAAGCACCTTAAGAACTTTGCTAAAAATACACTTAATACATGAAAACCCATAAGCCTGGTTGCGCATACCTATCAGAAGAAAAGCACATAAATGTGTGTATAAACTGGGGGATGCTCTGGTCATCCAGCCCCATCAGAGCCAGCCGCCGAGCCCCCAACAAACCAGCGTGACGCCTTGGGAGCCGCAAAACGCCTGGAAAAACATCCAGCCACATTTTCTGTCTCAGCAGACAGGGGCTCTGCACAGAAGCCATGCTTCAGCTGTGCTGGAAAAGGTTTGTATTAAAGATTTGCCTTATTGCAGCAGCCATAAAATGCAGAATTTGGCCGAGCATCTTGCTGCTAACATCCGCTGGCTGCTTAAAAAAGCCGCTCCAACCAAAAATTTCGGCTTGCAGCAGATGAGAAAAAACAACCCGAGATGTTATGCAGCCCCAGATAAGAAGCAAAGTTAACGCCGCAGTGGTTTGCAATGTACATAGCAAAATACCAAAGCCTGTATTACAGCCTGTTGTTATCCTGACAGTAATTTACATTTTACAAAGAGCAGAATGAAAAGTCATCTCAGGCTCTTCGCCCACAGCAAAAAAAACCCAACATTCTCTATGCTAGATTTGTACCTTCCGGCACGTAAGATAAATATTAAAACAAAAAGTTAATCTTTGTCTCAAAAGGTCTTATTTCAACATCGGAAAAGCCTCTTGCTGAATTTAAGGAAGGGAAGAACTTAGGCGCAGATGGAAAAACTACAGCCCTATACATCTAGGGATGCTTACAGAAATGCAAAGCCCTCCTTGATACACACCACGCTGGGGCAGCACCAGTTTGCAATGGGGCTTGCAGGAACCTGAGGTTCGAAGGGAGCTGGCGTAGCTCCAGAGGTATCGTTCTCCAAGTAATTACTGCTGGCAAGAATTGATTGAACAGAAGTGGAACAAGAAGAATAAAAAAATTGAGAGTTCAATTTAGACAACACTGACAAAAAGCAGGTGGAAACAGATGTGAATTTTATGGTGTTCCCAAGTCTGCCACCACAGCTGTATACCAAAACCATTTCAAACCACTAGCAAGAAAAATGAAAAGCAATGTACTAGGTAGGCAGGCTGGAAGACGTCTCAAAAAAGGGGAAAGAAAAAGTGTATTTTGTATTAATAGTCAAGAATAAGAAAAAAAAACACACAAGAGCTTTTCTTGAGCTATTACTCCCTCCAAATTTTAAATAAAACTTTTCAATAGGAACTTTTATGCCAATACTAATGGGGGGGGAAAGGAGCATTTTTTCTAGAGCCTCCCCCATCAAGAGTCTGCCAAATACTACCAGTGACCTAAAGCCCCGTCTTTAGGAGGGAAACATCTACAGGAATTAGACCAAGCACAGAGACAGAGAGAGCTCACTGCCAGGGCTGAAGTTTAAAGCAGCAAAAGTGCAGCTCCCTGGAAGATGAGAACCCCGTAACTGCTCCTGTGATAAACCTTGCTCACAGTGACCACAACCAGCGGCGTCTTTTTTATGCTGTTTCATCATTGCTGTAAAAAATCCAAATTAACTACACATGTACAGCCTTTACACCTATCCACCAACTAAACCTTGGCAAGCCTTTTGGTAGAAACTCATGCCCAAGCACTGCTTTTTGGGAGCTTCCATACGCCTCCGCAAGGAATAGAGCTGATTCCAGTAGATAAGAAACATGGAAAAAAGTCTGCGGCCGTCTGACAAGCAATACAAGAGTCCAGACAATCCCTACAAAAACTGTCTGTTTAAAATCCACAGCATGAAATGTTTTAAAGTGTTTACTTCTACAAAATGTGGCTATGGAAAAAGAAATGCTTCTTTAAAAAGAGAAAACATGGCCAAGTATTATGCCTGCTCCAGATTTCCAGCAACTGTTCAGTGGGTTACGAATACACCGTAAAAAGTGTTAAGCAGATTTTATGAAGTTCTACTAGACATACCTCCGTTTCATAAAGGGGCATCCATTCCAAGTAACACAAAAGGAGGAGGTTTGAGGTTTCTAGGAGGTTTGAGGAAGCTCTTTGCTGAAAGCCCACATTCACAGAGCTTTTCGCTATGTTTTTAAGTCCTTGTGTACTTAAAAGCACAAGACTAGAACCCACACACTGCTCTGGAATAGGATTTCAGCATTTCAGTTCCCAGTCTGGTTAACACCAAAACACTGGAGTTTCCAGTTGTGAGCCTTTTTATCTCTTTAACCAACAAAACTAAAGGCAAACTCTGATGGAAAGATGTATGTTTAATCACTGAGGATGGCAACATCGAGAATGAATGAGTTAAATAATTTGAATAAGGTGTTTTAAAAGCTCTCTATAGAGACTCTCCCTTCCACACAGAAAAACTACCACCTACTAAAAAGCAATAGAGACACAGAAGCCTTACTAAAAATTGTTATGGCTTACTATAAAATTATTCATCCACCAAGTGACCCATAGATCCTACACGTATGTATCTGCATACTTTATCTTCTTGGCTCTGTTTATGAATACTGTGGCCTGGCCATACTTACAGAGGTTCAAAAATAACAGCCGAAAATCATAAAGCCTTCAATGACATCAAAATGACTGTCAACAAGAGAGTTACAATCCCTTCCTTGCACTTATCCCTTCTCAACAGGCTGCGTTATGTATTGCGGGTCTCTCTCAGGTTCCTACGTGATCTGTTCCTACGAATGACCTGGATGAAGGGATGGAGTGTACCCTCAGCAAGTTTGCTGATGACACAAAACTGGGAGGGGTGGCTGTCACAGCAGAAGGCTGTGCTGCCATCCAGCGAGACCTGGCCAGGCTGGAGAGTTGGGCAGAGAGGAACCTGATGAAATTCAACAAGGGCAAGGTAGGCACCTGGGGAGGAATAACCCCCTGCACCAGGACAGGTTGGGGGTGACCTGCTGGAGAGCAGCTCTGAGGAGAAAGACCTGGGAGTCCTGGTGGACAATAGGGTGACCATGAGCCAGCAATGTACCCTTGTGGCCAAGAAGGCCAATGGCATCCTGGGGTGCATCAGGAAGAGTGTGGCCAGCAGGTCAAGGGAGGTCATCCTGTCCCTCTGCTCTGCCCTGGGGAGGCCCCATCTGGAGCACTGGGTCCAGTTCTGGGCTGCCCAGTTCCAGAAGGACAGGGA
>KZ505809.1:729761-745322 GCA_002844005.1 Limosa lapponica baueri
AAGTATCTCAAGGGTGGGTTGAAGGAGGAGGGAGCCAGACTCTTCTCAGTGGTTCCCAGTCACAGGACGAGGGGCAACGGGCACAAGTTGGAACATAAGAGGTTCCACTCGAATATGAGAAAGAATTTCTTCACGGTGAGGGTGCCAGAGCAATCCTGCTTCAGCAGGGGAGTTGGACTAGATGATCTATATGGTCCCTTCCAACTCTAAAAATTCAGTGAAATTCAGTGAAATTTTTACAGGTAGTTTGGATAAGCCACAGCTCTAAATCCTACTCAGCTGTCAAGGAAGGAGAAAGCTTTGCATTATCTGCGGGCAAGGAAATAAACTGGTAAGAACAGCAAAGGGAGTCAGGGGCTGGAAGGGGGTTAAACGGGGTTTAACGTGTGTCATTTGGGTCTCCAGGACAAAATCATTGCCTTCAGCCATACCTCTGCCATTTTCCTGAACAGAAATGATGCCCCAATGATCAACACCTTCAACGCCAGTTGTTGAGGAAGTCAGACAAGGATTCAACATCATAGAAAGCCGACAGTGCTCAAATTGTCTTTAGTTTTGTTAGAACCAGCTAGGCATTTTTTTAATCTTTATCCAGTGAACAATTTCGAAATGCACAGGTTTTATGATCAGACTGACGATTACGCCACAGTAAAATGCAGAGAGGCCTGTGTGTAAGACTGCTTAAATGCCACAGCTAACAGTACCTGATGAGATGCTGGCACTGCAAAAAGCCCATCCAGGACTCTGAGGAAGGCAGCAAATGAACGAGCAAACACAGAAATCCCATCTAAACCAATCCCAACTACAGCATTTACAGTTAAACACTGTGACTTGCATTGAAACCACAATACATAAGAAATTCCTCAACTGAACCTGGTTAGGAAATTGAATTCCTGATGACATTTCATCTTTTATATTCTCCTAGTACGGCCTCTAAGGTCTGGTGAATGCCTGAGAGCTGAGGGCTGTCCTGTGCCATAGAGCCAACATCAAAGAACAGGAGAGCAATCAAAAATGCAGCTGAGGAAGATATCTCCCAGAGCTTCAGTTTTACAGTTGTCATGTTTCTCCCCCAAGCAGTTCAAAGAAGTCTGTAGAGGCAAGAGAGGTCAAGGAGAACAAAGACGTGCCAGGCAGAATTACTACTTGCAGGTGCTCTAATTTCATTTTTTTGGACACATACACCCAGCACACCCGGCTGGAAGTTAAGCAGCAGAAATCCCAAGTGACCAGCTACACCTTCCAAGAATCAAGCTGGACTCCACGTAGCTTTTACACTAGGAAAAAAAAAAAACATACAGAAAGTTTCTAGCCTGAATTTTAACTGTTCAAAACTGTCAGCTCTTCACACTCTTGGAATTTCTCTAATAGACATAAACACAATTTTAAAGATTGTTGTGTGATTTACTCTCAGGTTAATAGGAAAAGAAAACCTTAAATAAATCTGTCATTAACTGATATCTGTATTAAGTTTTGTTATTTAGGTGGAAACTTGGGGAAAGCTTCTCTGCTTCTGAAAATCTATGTCCCTTAAATGACAGCACTGGAATTTTGTCCTGTTTTTGTTAAAGAATATGCCTTGTCGTTTGCTATTTAATTAGGAATGAAACCTAAGTTCTAATCACTGGGTGCTCGTGCTTACGAAGGAATTCTAGTTAACATATTCTCTGGGATACAAAAATTAAGACTTTACAAATGCTGGTTAATCAGCACTGAAAGCCAGATAGATCGAACCCTGCAAAGACGGGGGCAGACCAAAGCTTGTGCTGGCCTCGGTTCTCTCCCTCTCACATACCGGGTGCCCCAAGCTGCCCAACCTCTTGTAAATTAGGAGGCAAAAATGTATGAACAGCACAAGTATATCTGAAAAGGAAATAAAAAAGGAATAAACTAACTTCATGCCGCACTCTGGCCACCTTTGAGGCTGCAAGCAGCTCTTTATGAGGGCAGACGAAATCCTCCCAGTCAAACGCAGAAGAGGATTGCTGTGGATCTGCGGGCTCCCTCTCCTAATCTCTTCTGGCAACACAACTACGTTATTTGCTTGCTTTAAAAAAAAAAATAAAATCATGCATATATGAATAAAAAGCTAACCATACAAACAGTACCAACAACAGTGCCAGGAACAGAGCCTGCTGCAAGATAAAAACATAATGTAAAACGCATCATATAAGGATGCTTATTTTTTGGCTCACACTTTTATATAGATCAATAAGGCCTTGGTCACTGAGTTTTGAGGTTTTTTAAAACACTCTTTTGTGACTAGAACAGCCTACGGATGTAGTGCTAACGAAGGACCGAGGAGACACAGCCAGTCTGGACACGGAGGCTGTGTGTGTGCCTAAGAGCTTGCCTTTTTTTTTGTTTTCAGCTGTGACAGATGTCCTTCCCCTACCACTCAGAACTACTCTTTCTGCAGAGAACAGAAGCCCTGAACAGCCAAGACATTTGCAGACAGTATAAAAAGCGGTTTTGAGGGTGTGAGGGGGAGGGTCAAAAGCAGAAATCTGTTTATTTGGCACCTAAATATAGCCCAGTTAACTCAGCAAACATTTTTTCTCTACTACATGCTACTTTGTCTATATTTAGAGGCTGTAAGGAACCAGCTGTGGTATCACCATTTTATTACATTCTGTGATGGGGAATTTGCTTTTGTTCCCCAGAACAAATCTCTACCGTTAAGTAACCATGACCACTCACCTGAGTTTGGAGTATAAAAATTAAGCTTTCAGCTGAGGCATCAGCAGTAAGGGTGAGCTCTTAACTTTAGCCTTACACAAAGGAGCTCTGCTCAGCTATGCCTGGCTGTGAACCAAGCTTCTAAAATAATCAAAGAGGACACATCGTGAAGCTACTATTCCAGATCAGCCACCGGTTGATTAGTTATTTCAGTCAGAAAGACCCAGCTGCCAGTAAAAGACAGGTTTCAACCAACTACATTCAAAACAGAGGCTGCTTCTAAGAAAAGCTCTTCCAGATAGTAAACAAAAATAAGTTTGGATACTTCGAGATTCTTGTTTAAAAAGCATTATAACCCCCAGAGTATTTTTGCCTTTTTTTCTTTCTTTATTTTTTTTCCCCAGTAGGATTGCATACTTGTAGCATGTGGAGAAAAACTTTTTTTTTTTGCAGTGAAAATTGCCATATAGGCTTAGGGTTACATAGAATGTGGGGTTTTTTAAATTTTTTTTCCCACAATCACTTAAATCAAAGCTTGCCTGCTGAAGTTTTATCATAGAGACACATCTCTGCCAATGCAGCATCTGATTTACCTCTTCAGATAAGTGCACAAATTGACAATTGATTTAACTTCTCAGAATCCCTCCCTGCGCAACAGATACTTTATAAAAAAGCATAGGCCACGGGCAACAACAGCTTTTTACTCCAGAAAAAAACATTCTACGATTTTTCTCCCATGCTTTCATGCTAATTTGCTGAGGCGGCTGTCTTTTATTCTCAATGTATGTACTGCAGGAAAGTGCACTTGAGTCTGCAAAGCAATCCAGAGAAAATGGTATCAAGGCACTGAACGGCCGTGTCTGAGCAACCTCAGGATCGCCAACACAAATAGATAAAAAACCAGACTTTTAGCTCTCCCAAAAATGTGCAGAGCACCAGAAAGGTTTAAAACAAGCAGGTGATATCGGTGGAAGAAAGAAAACCTGTATGGCAACGTGAACGAGAGAGGCAGAGCGCTGCTCATCTCCCAGCAATGGATGCGAAGCACCAATGGGAGACGTCTGGGCTCCACGCTCAGGACCTGGGAGCCTTCGGTTCTGCCTTGCCTGTCCTTTGGTGACCTGAGGGCTTTCGTGTCAGGCTGCAGACACCTGTGACTTAGGGTGTGATGACCCCCTCTCATATCTCCCATTTCATATTGGGAAGTCAAATGGAGAGCCGAGGCAACTCTGAAGGAGCTACAGAGCAAACAAGCTGGCGTCGTTAGCTTTTTTGTGCATCATATTCTTCAACTGAATTGATAAAAATTCCATTAAGAGGCTCAGAAAAAGTGTGGAATATTATCTCCCCATGATAATAACATTTCTTCAGTATGAACAAAGTCAAAAAATGTTTCAACTGCTGAACAACCAAATTAGAGTAGGTCATGGAGAGGAAGGCTTCCAACTATGCAAGTGTCATTTTTTTAAACTTCAGGCACTGTACAGGAACTAGCATCTAAGCATTATAAGGCTCCTCCAGCATACATTAAAACTTCATATACTTGTAAAGATCCTACCTTCCTGGTGCATTACACAAGCATCTGTATTTTAGAAGATTGTCTTGACCACCCTTAAAGTATCTGCTTCACTTCAGTGTGTAAGTCAGGTTGTCCTAACTTACGCTTCCAGACCCTATACCATGCTAACAGAGTACAAGTTCATGAAGCTTTACATTTTGTTTGTTACATATTCATAAATTTTGCATCAATTGAACAACTCTGCCACGATGCTCTGGAAGGTTATTCAGCCGTTTTGAAACAGCACCCTTCTTCAGTACTGGCCCTGCAGCCAAAATGTTCCTGGCCACTGAATCCAGTGAGCTTAATCAAATAACGTGGCTCAAATTGGTAACATTTGCCCGTCACAGACTGCCTCAAGAATCTTTTGTGGTGGAAAAAGTTGAAAAAACAAGTGTGAACAGGTTCATTTTGATTAAACCTTAAAGTGTCCTCTACAGCTCATGGATAGAATTTCCAGTTGAAAAAGGAGAGAGAAACGAGCCACTGTGCTCTGGAGGTGAAATGTGAGGGACATGGACTCATGTCCCTGGCTCTGCCCAATTTCAGTCAGGTCCCCACACACATTTGTCCTCACTATGCTAATGGGGCAGCCGCACTCTCTATGGAAGCTTGTCCATTTGTACCTACAAATAATGGCAGAGAATCATAGAATTGTCTAGGTTGGAAGGGACCTTTAAGATCATCAAGTCCCACCATCAACCTAACACTGCCAAAACCACCACTAAACCATGTCCCTCAGCACCATGTCTACTCATCTTTTAAATACCTCCAGGGACGGCAACTCCACCACTTCCCTGGGCAGCCTGTTTCAACGCTTGGTAACTCTTTTGGTAAATAAATTATTCCTAATATCCAATCTAAACCTCCATGTCTTCACTCAGGTTTATACAACCTAAGTGATGCTTGAAATACCAGGCTAGTGGTTTCCTACTTGAGATCTTTTTGGCTTTTAAATAAAAAAAATAAAAATGTTAAAAAACCCACCTGTCGTGTCTGTGCAAAAGTAATGGCACAAAATCAAAAAGCTGAAATTCACTTGATGATGTCCCTTTCGGACCGACTTGCTTTGCCTAACTAAATAACGGTAACAGTGATCTGAAGGAAAAAAAAAAAGTTGGAGATTTAAAAGGGAAGTAATAATTTGCTCCTAGTCATGGACAACACATGCTCTTGAAGTACCTGCCACAATGGTTGATGAGAAAATAACACCACTTACAAAGCAGAAGGTAGAGCAGCTGCTTTCTGCATGACAGGAGGAGAGGTCAGGTCTGCCCCCCCCGAGTGCCTAATCCCTACCAAAGAGCACTGACACATATAACATACCTGTGCTGGCAATTACTGGCTCGTGTGCTCTGGAATTCAGGCTTGCCATGCCAGCAGAAAACACTCTTTGACACTGCTGCCTGCTCCTGCAGGCTCATTAATAAATCTAGCAAATGAATGGAGGGAAATAAGATGGATAGTTAGGGTTCCCTTGGGACTCCTCTAATGAAAGACTGCTAGGGCCGCAATACAATATCCACCCTGCAATAGATCCCTGCGACACTGCCAAAAAAGGCCACGTGAGCTCTTCCTGCCAAGACAAGCTGTGACTCCCAGATACCCTGTAGGAATCGGTGAAGAAACAGCAAAATAAGAGAGTTGCACCACCTGTGTCCCTGCTCTGAGCAGAACCATCGTGAAACTTCAATTATCTTCCTGCAGCACCAAGTCTAACTTCAAGTGGCGAGTCAGAGGCTGTGTCTTCCTTTCAACGGTGCCTTGAACTAAGGTAACATCAAGTAAAACCAAAGTATCTCCCTTGAGCTCTCCCAACCTGCTCGTTATCATGGTATCTGAGTACATCTGTGTCTGGGTATACTGCTAATAGAGAAAAGCCATCGCCTAGCCACGCTTCATTTCTCTTGTGTGCCTCACAAATTTAGGCTTCTACTAAGAAACCAGAAAGCAGTCAAGTATCTGATGAGCAGATGCGTTCTCCCCTTGGTGCAATTGCTGTGCTAACAGGATTTAAATGTGCAAAGCTGTGTTAGGAAAAAAAACTTCCATATAAATCCATATACATATATATATGCACACACACACATACTCCAATTCAACTAGTTTCTAAATACCTGGCAAGGTTAGATAAATAGCATCATTTGAGCACTCAGACACAAGTTATGCATGAAGGTGGACACACGCACCCCTTTCTAACTGAGATTTAGCCCCCCCTTCAGTCTGTACGCTCCCCACCAGTGAGACATTGCTGTTACAGGGTCCACAGCCAGGACTGTAATAAAGACAAATAACGATAAACGCTAAAAATGCAGTCTCCCGGAGCTGGAGCAGCACTTCATCAAGCAGCGCACAAAGACGTATCGAGCCACTGCAGGATGGCATTCAGCCATCGCGTGGCACGCGCCGTGATGTTTTGTCAATACAACTCAAAGCCATTACCACTAAACACCCCGACGCAGAGCGAACCCCCCGCTCTCTTGCTTTGTGCCCTCTGTGGTGCCAGTGCTTTCGGGCAGGGGATGTGCATTATCTGTCTTTCGGCTGAGGCGAGCAAGGTGCAGGCAGCCAGCGTGACAGAATTGCTGCTTGCCTGGAACGTGAGGCCCACGGGACATCACATCTGATCGGTCGTGAGTCGACGGATTTTGTACAAACTGGCACAGTAGAAAAGCTGGATTGTCAGGAAAATCAAGCCTACCACGGCATCTTCCGCTACAGCCACTGGAAGCTCTCTGCCTCCCGATGTATAGAGGAAACAAGACAGATTTTCTAGGGAGATGTAAAGTCTGGAGCCTATCAGATGGGACAGCTTTGGAGAAGGAAGAGCTTTGGGGTTGAGAGAGAAGAGAAGGGCAAACAGCCAGAGAAAGAGAGAAAAATGTCGGGCAGAAGGAGGAGCGGGAACAAGAGAGCCAGCGAAGTAACTGAGGGCTCAGAAGAGAAGGGAGAAGAGGATGAGGAGGCCTTTCCTGGGAAGAGCAGTCTCCTCTGCCATGTGAGCAGAAAGGACAGTGTTGTGAAGGCAGAGGGCTCTGGGGACGCAACGCCAGAGCCCGTGCCACAAAGGGGACAGAGAAGACACACAGGGGACCCTGGGGGGAACCTGGCAGCAGAGATGAAGGGAACAGATGTAATGAATTCAGCCCACAGAAACTGCCAATCGCGATAGTCCCGCATTGTACAATCCCACTCTGCTGACTCCTATCCAGCCACGGGTCACCCTGGGAAACTGGAAGGGAAGTATCATTTCATCTCCCCTCCACAGCCTCCTCTTCTGCGACACTCAATGCACAGTTCTTCATGCAAGAAGACAAGAGAAAAGAAGCCCTGCTGAAGACAGCATGTTGTTTATCAGGTGCCAAAATCATTTACCTGTTTCATTCATTAAATATAAATCAAACTACAAAACACAGTAGTTGCTAAAAGATGTATATCTCTTCTAGGTGACCAAGTTTAGCCACTGTTAAACCCCACACGTAACCCCCTATAGACCTTCACCAATTTAAGCAATACTGAAACTTCCAGGCAAAGGGTGGACACCACCTCCACCGGTCTGTATTTCCAATCAGAAAGGCCGATGCCTGATCTTCCATTTTACCTAAAGGAATTCCTCAGGTTTTTAAGAGTCATGATTTTCAAAGCATCTCTATAGCTACTAAGATAGTTATTGTTTCCAACAAGAATAAACCTATAGCTGAATGGCATATATTTGCATCACATTTGGTTTATCTACACCTTCTTAAAGTGCTTGGCTATTGCTTTGATGTGCTGTTGCCTGAGTCATATTGTGATTGATTTCTCCTATTCATCAGAAATGTTACCCACCAAGAAAGTCATTTTCCTCATTTAGCCTGTGGACTACAAGAGCACTAATGAATTCCCCTCACCCGGTGGATCTTTGCACACAATTGACATCAAATAGGCAGTTTAAATAGTAACGAGCACCGACAGACCCCAAGTATACCCACTTACACTGGGGGCAGGGAGCAATGACTTCAGATTTCCACCAAATTCACGTCACCGGTTATTTGCTCTTTTGCTCCTGAATCTCAATGATACTCTCCAGCTGCTAAGCCACAGAAACCAACAGCATTTCGACATTCCCAGAGCCCAGCTGATACTGGAAAAAGTACATATACTCCACTGATGTTAAACCTTGCTTGCTCTCTATCCCAATAAAAGACCATGTCATAGTACATTTTTGTTAATGCAACACTCTCATACATATGGATAAGTATATATGTGCACATAGACAATTGTCATTATATGTATTTCTCTTGAAACTAGGATAGCACATTTACCACAAAGTATGTGTATATTTACAAGACCCCAGTTTCATTTTTGGTCAACCCAAACAGCTACATTATGATTTCTCCTATTTGTTCAGATCCCCCATGGTCACCAGGGAATCATGCAACTGTCAGAGTTGGAAGGGACCTCTAGAGATCATCCAGTCCAACTCCCCTGCCAAAGCAGGGTTGCCCAGAGCACATCACTCAGGACGGCATCCAGGTGGGGCTTGAAGATCTCCAGAGAAGGGGACTCCACACCCTCCCTGGGCAGCCTCTTCCAGGGCTCTGCCACCCTCAAACGAAAGAAGTTCTTCCTCATATTTGAATGGAACTTCCCATGTTCCAGCTTGTGCCCGTTGCCCCTCGTCCTGTCACTGGGAACCACTGAGAAGAGTCTGGCTCCATCCTCCTTCAACCCACCCTTGAGATACTTATAGGCATTGATAAGGTCTCCCCTCAGCCTTCTCTTCTCCAGGCTAAAGAGTCCCAGCTCTCTCAGCCTTTCCTCATCAGGGAGATGCTCCAATCCCTCCATCATCTCTGTTGCCCCACGCTGGACTCTCTCCAGTAGTTCCCTGTGTCTCTTGAACTGGGGAGCCCAGAACTGGACGCAGTATTCCAGTTGTGGCCTCTCCAGTGCAGAGCAGAGGGGGAGAATGACCTCCCTCGACCTGCTGGCCACACTCTTCCCTACGCAGCCCAGGATTCCATTGGCCCTCTTAGAAGGGGCTGCCACCTCACAGAATATTAAATAAGTGAACAAAATGAGCTGGTCTGGCTGGGTAGTTTTCAAATCTGCTTCAAGCCCACATTGCAGAGACGGTCCACAGCTTTTCTGACATGGTTTGTGTGTTTCACAAGAAATACTTCCAATAAATATGCTCACAAACCAAATGAAAAAAGGGAATTTTGGAGAAAGAAGCACAGCTCCGGGCAGGAAAGGTGTTGCATTATGATGAGGGGGCTTTTCCTCAGTGATATCCTACCTCAAGATTGCTCCTAACAAACAAGCAACAAGTACAGTCCAAATAATCCCAACTCTACTTCGCAATTTTAAAGCCTGGGACACCATTTTCTACTTTGAAACCAGGCACCAGTGCTCAAGTTCGGCTACATGTGCTCAGACACTAGTTTCCAAGGAAACCAGTGACTGCATGAACGTTGCAAAATGCAAGTCCTGTGCTCGCTGTTTCACAAGTACACTGTAGCTATCTCCGTGACACAAACCCCTCCAGGTAGGTGCTTTACCGCTGTTTCTAAAAGACCTTAATGCAATTTCAGCCGTGTAGGGTGTCAGTACACACAGTACGTATCCAGCAATGTGCACACTTGCAACCAAACCGCTTTCTGTAGGTAGGTGTCGAGAGAAAGAGAAAGGAATTATTTGTGTTGGTTTAGGCTCCAACATAGCAAGCCCTTTTGTTTTTTCCTGTTCTGTCAGCCCTTCAAAACAAAGACAAGCTACACAGAATCTGAATGTCTGCCTGCATGTACCCCCTAGAAATGGCCACACAGCAGACTAAAAACTACGTAGTGGTTTAAATGCCACTTACCACCTCCAGTTCAAAAAGTACAGCCTTCCAGGACCCTAAGATACGGTTTGGATTCAATAACTTCTGAAATCTTAGCATCCCACAGTATCTATCCCAAGCAGGATAACCAAAGAAACAGGTACATATCAAGTCAGCGTGTCCTTTTTAACTCTCTGAAAGAGCAATTTTTTCCCCTTGACTCATATTTTGTATTTGGTGCTCAGTGAGGCAGTGGGCATGGAGTCCACTCACTTTCCCAGCGAGTCTTCAACACAGGTTGCTGCAAGCAGCTGGCTAGCCTAAATTTTGGGCCACTAAGTACATTTTTGCGCAGTATCGGCGCACTGATCAGAGGGGTAGGAGGAGTTGATTCATTTCATCCATGTAAGATGCATATTGTGCTTAGTGACACAGGTTGCTAAAGCTCAGGACTACTTTCCCAGCGAGTCTAGAGAGAAGGCGTCCATGTCCATGGTCTGGGACCTCATTTTCTCTTGATGTGCTTCAAAACTATCCACCTACAGCATTCACCCAGTAATATAAATAAGAGGAAAAAAGTTAGTTCTGTAGAAAATTAATTTATGGAGCTGTATTACAACTTTAAAAATGGTTTCTATGTTAATAACTGCCTTGATTTAAGTGCCAACAGCACTTAAATGCTTGCTTAAAACTACCGTACTTGCTGAATACTTTTGTTTTGCATATAACCACCATAAAGATTTCAACATAGTTTCTGAACAGAACTACTTTGCTTTAAAACGTAGTGCATTTACACTACACTGCTAAAATCAATATCAGAAAACAGCTGACATTCAGAACTATGTGTTGTTTACTGCTACTAGTAGAACTAAAAATAATTGAAATTGCAGTGACGTTTAATCTTGCTGTCACTCATCAAAGCAAGAATCGGACAGCCAATGACAAAACAAATAGGTGGCTTTAATAGCTTTGTCCAGTGAATGGTTTCTTACATTCCTTTGAATAAAACACCTCTGGTCCTTAGAGTTTACATTCAGCATAAACATTTCCTGACTAAACAAGCACACTTCACAGATGACCCAGAATATTACTTGCCAGTAGAGAAAAATCTTTGTCCTCTGCATAATAAGGAAATACAATATAGTTATTCCTTATCACAACTAGTAACCAAAGCCTCCGAAGGCTGAATTATACAAAGAGCCAAACTACCAGCAATCTCACACTTGCCGCTTCACCATGCACTAGGCAGCACAGACTCCGAGGCGTGAGTCACACATACACCTCTTGCGTGGAGGAAAGCCCCATCCACCACCACCACCGCCAAGCCAGACCTGTCAAAACACAGTAAAATAACACTTGACTGACTTGCATTCGCCGCTATCCTTGACACGCTGCGTGTAAAAACTTCTGTCAGGAAGCATATCATCCTTCACAATAAAACCTCATCCCTGTGAAGCGTGAGGAGGCTTTGCTCTCAGCCCTGCTGCGCCAACAGAAGTGGAGCAAGTTGGGTGTTTGGGGAGTCAAGAGAGGAGACGGCTCAGGAGGCAACCCTGCCAAGTTGCCTTGGCCAGCCGCAGGGATGAGACGAGTTTAGCACTGGGCAGCTGGGTAGGCAACAAGTGCCACGTACCCGGATCCAGCAGCACTTGCTCCTTGCTACAGGAGCACCTGAGAGCTCAGCCATGTAAATCAGCCAGCTGAAGCCAACCGCAAAAACCACGATAGGGTTTGAGTGGCACCACGCTGCTAGATACAGCAGGAGCAAAGTCCATCTCACCAAGACACCAAGACATGTGGAAAGCTAATCAGCGTGGGCCTAAGGGAGAGCTCCCAAGGCAATTCTCTTGGCCACATCTTGTATCACTGGGTACTGTCACCCTTTCTCACAGACCTCCTACCAGTGGAGAGACGCTGCCCCATCACCACTCCACACCTACCAGTAAAGTCCTAACCCTAAAGTCCTAACCCCCTAAATCCTGCATACCAAAAAAAACCTCACTGGCATTAATGGATGTCAGCATTTAATCAAGAATTAGCAAATCCTTTGCAGGCACAGAAATTCTTCTTCAGAACTACGCCAGACTACATTCAGGTGGATTCAGCATTGTATCACGTAGCACGTAACAGCAATCACAGAAGTTAATTACGCTCGACCAAATGATAAACACATTTCAGCTGGGCTCTGGACACATCATACTGAATTACATCTTGATACTGAAAAAACATTTAAGGTTCCACTCTTACATCCGTCACTGCTGACTGCTTTTGATATGATGTTTTCTGCAGCACGACACCAAACCCAGAAGGTAACAGGACTAAAGAGGCCACCATTGCCCGTCTGATTCCACAGCTCCTGTCCCACATTTCAGGAAGCAACCACGGCGTTGTCTCAGTTCCTGACCACAGGTCCCTCAATCATCTTAACCATCAGTTTCTAATGGTTAAATTACGTTGAAACCATCCTTCCAATTATTTTAGAAAGGGGAAAGCATGGGGTTTAAGAAAAGAGGTTGGGGTTTTGGTTGTTTTGGTTTTTTAGAACTACAGTTTGAGAGTTTTACTTCAGGAGCAGCTCCTGAGTAGGGCAGCGTACACACCATTTACAAATACCAGCGGATAATTTTATGCAAACACTCTAAATATGAAGTGCTTTTCTAATATTTCTGGGGGGTTTATTACTATTATGATCACTTTAAAATATGCCTCTGGTCCACAGAAAATGTGCACATTCTCCTTCAAAGAACCAATTTGGCCACTGAAGGGATTCTGTTACATCTCTTGTATGTATGCTGTATTTTCCCTAAGGCTATGCAAACAAGTATTTTATTTTTTTTTTTAAAACTAGAACTCTTAAATACGGCTCACAGGGTGCTCCTCCCCCCAGAAACCAATCTCTGGGATTTGGCAGATTTCCCAACTTTACATTCAAAGCATTCCTAAGCCTGTTAACTCACAAAACCAAGTCATTTTTCATCTTACTCAACATTTTCTATAAATGACACAGCACTTTGCTGTTACCTCAGTTAAGGCAACAACGGGACACACACCACCTCTGAGAAGAGCAGATCAGGCCCTACACCCTTCTTCCCACTCACGAGTTCTCCGCTTTGTTTTACATTCTGCTTCTACAATTTTTTTTGTCCCTTCTGGAAAACAAAATGTGCTGATTACAGAGTCTTCCAAAAAAGCATACAGCTGTTGCCAATCACCAAACGAAACAGCCTTTTAACATAAGAGTCCTGGGTGTTTTCCCATGGCAAGTACAAAATAACGAAAGCAAAGAGACAAGGGTTACAACTTTCTAGTTGAAAAGGCTATTCTTCGGTTTGCCGCTCTGTAAAATCTTAATTGGAACAACAGTTGGTACAAACTTGGTCTCGCAGTACTCTTTTCAAGCTGACAGGCTGTTAGCAGCCAGGATATATCCTGCGAGAGGTCAAAGGTGTGGAAAAACAAACAGAGCAGCAATTTTAGAAGATGAAGAGGCGATAAGGATTTGTCACGGCATTCTTCTACCGCGGAAAACCATCCAGCTTTCTTCACAGTCTGTGCCCACTTACTCCAGTCACTTCTTGCAAGTTATTTCCTTTGGAGGGAGAAAGAAAAAGCCACTTATTTTAGACAAATGGCTTCTACTAACTTGTATAGGAAGACTGATAAAGATGCAAATGCCTGACTTTTCTCACTGGTCTCATAACTTGGAAAAAAACGGATGTGTCCCTCCACGGATTTTAGCTATAAAGTCCTCATGTGAACCCACAAAATCCCATTTCGCATTTAAACAAAAAATTAGAGGCAAAATAAGCCCAACACTGCAACAGCAACTAAAACTCCTCAAACTCTGAAATGGTTATATTTTTTTAACTACATGCATCTTAAACAGTGGGGTTTGCGTGCAGGAAATTTAATTATACTTTTCCATATGAGACAACTCAATTTACTTTCACGCTTGAAAGCCATTCAGAGTTTAACCATTTTATAACCCAGAATCTTCCACGTGGCATCACAGCAGCTTCCATAGACGCTCATGAGTCTGCACGGAGTCAGCCCCACAGGTATCAGAAGTCCACTGTGACCCTCATGATCACTCTAACAGACTTTGTACTACTACTGATCCTACCAATCTCCAGCCGCCTTAGGTGCTCCACCAGATCATGAGGACAGATGCAGCACCTCTTAATGCAAAAAAAACCTCAGGCCACCAAACAACTGAAGATTTCCTGTGTGTCCTCTTGGTGCTCCTACTCCTATATAACCCTGGAAAGCAGGCTGATACTTTGTGTTGGCTTGTCAAAACCGAAGGTTGGCTACTACCACCTCAAGAGTCACCGAGGTTTGGCATGAACGGGGCAAAGAAGTCAACCCTCCTTTGCGTATTTTACTTGTTCCTGTTCTGCTTCCAGGTCATCTCCACCTTAACCTCCAGTACCACTGCCAACAGTTATCTTGAACATCAAAATGTCATCAAGACTGTGTCACATTCATTTAATCAAGACAAGGACCTCCTCTCAACCACTCACACTGTGTGAACTATGTTTGCGGCCGCAAAAGTGTAAGAAAAATAAAAATTTATGTATTGATGATTACAAATAAACTAAACCAGTTGTGCCTCCTCACTCAGTGTCCCAGGTACACCCACTACCAACAGAGCAGTCATCTGGATTGTATTTGAGTCATAAGAACTACAGGTAAGCAAAACACACAGCTCATGTTTTCCCTTGTCCAGGAAGCCGAATCTTCCTTTCCGTTGGGATGCTCAAATTAAAAGTGCTCATCAGTGCAGTTACAGATTTAGACAAGGTAACTGTCTACCACCAAGAAGACTTTGCCTGGCCTCAGCAGGTGTCCACCCCTGGGCATCAGGCTTTGAGGCTTCTCGTCACCGTTGCTCAAATAAGCAGAGAAAATGCTTCCTCGAGAGATGTGCGCTCCCGAAGCAGCGAGCAAGTATCTTCTCCACCTCAGCGACTAAGGTCTGGAGCTGCAAGTCGACGTGAATATTGTAAATAGTATTAAGAGTATTGACCACAGAAGGTCAGTAGAAAACACTGCCTCGGGTGGGTGGCGCCCCACATGAGGCTACGGTAAGGCACAGACCCAATGAGCAATTAAAATCCAAGCTGGAAAAATGTTAATTCAACAGGCTTCTGATGTGTTTCACTTGCCAGGGCAGGGGCTGCAGGCCGGCCCTGCTGAAACCCGGAGCGTTCCCCCCAGCCCCGGGGCGCTCCACTTGCACTCCCCAGGCCCCCAGGGGAAAAGCACGTGTCTCCCTGACAGAAAAAAAATAAATTTTTTTTGCATGCAATGCGCTGCCCTACAGTTTAATTGAGGAAATTAACGCCTCTGCGCCACCTTACCCCTCCTGAAGTCGTTTACCAGACCCACCCGTGCCTCAGCCCGCCACCCGCTCGCGGGGAAGCATCCCCGCTGCCTGACGGGGCCCTCTCTCCACTTTTTGGGGTGTTTTTCGGTTTGGGGAGGTTTCTTTTTTTTTTTTTTTCCTTTCTGGTCC
>KZ505809.1:746078-769605 GCA_002844005.1 Limosa lapponica baueri
CCGCCGCCCTCCCACACACACGGCGCTTCACCGGCGGGTAATCTCCGTTTTGGTTTTTTTTTCCCTCAAGGAGCGCTGAACCAAATGCACTGCAATTTATTTGCTAGAACAAGATACCAAGGCTGGGGGGGAGAGTGATCCCTCTCCTGCAAGGTCTCCGTTTTCTCCATTAAACCAGGGCAGAGCATCTCCCGGGAGTGCTGGCAGCCCAGCTTTTCCCCAACTTTCCCTTCGCGCCGCACCCCCCCGCAGACCCTCCACCGGACCAGGACACGGCAGCGACCCTTCCTTACTGCCCCCCACCCCCCCAAAAAACCAAACAGCAGCACCCACCGGGAAAGGGAGACCCGGGCGGCCAGGGGACTGGCTGTAGAGCTGGGCACCGCACCCCGCCGGGCTCCCAAGTTTCCCTCTCCGCCCCGCTGCCGATCGCTCCCCGCAGGACACTGCTCCTCCCCACAGGGGAGAGACACCCCCCCCCCCCGGGTTTCTACCGTGTGGTGTGGCGTGTCCCGTCCCGTCCTCCGTGTCCCCCCCCCCACGCCCTCTGCAGCGGTAAAGCACCCCGAGACCGCCAACTCGCTCCCTTCGCCCCGCCGCCGCCCGCCCGAGTTGGCCGCCGTGCGGGATGGCAGGGGGGGCGGCCGGCTCCCACGTCTCTCCCCCCCACCCCCCGCCCCCCATCGCCCCCAACCTCGGCGCTTCACTCCTGTCGCACATCCACACACACACACCCCAGAGCCCGGGGCTGGCAACTTTCCCACCCCGCAGGTACACGGGGCGGCCGAGCTGCGGGGATCCGCTCCGCCGCCGCCCCCACCCCGAGCCCGGTCCCTTCCCTGGCGGGGGGCGGCAGAGAGGACGGGGGGGATGGAGGGGAAGAGCCGTCCGCCGGCTGCCCCGCCGGCACCGGGGGGAGAAGAAGGGGACGAAGGGAGGGGAGAGAGCCGCGGAGGGAGAGGTGGGTACCCGGGGTGACACGCACCCCCACCCCACCCCCGCTTACTGTGGACTCTTGGGGTAGAAGGGGAGGGTGACGTGGCTGAGATCGTGGATGTCAAAGGCGGTGGGCTCGGCCGAGATGGCCTGCCGCTTGGTCCTCTGCTCCCCCTGCAAGGTGCCGGCGCTCTGCTGCTGCGCCTGCTGGGTGGCCGGCCGGATCACGGAGCGGTACTTGTCCAGCTCGTTCTGCAGCTTCTGGATCAGTTCGTCCTTCTGGTCCAACTCCAGCTCCAGCTCGTCGATGAGCGCATCCCGCTGCCGCAGCTCCTCGATCTTCTCCTGCAGCGCGTACTGTAAATCCCGCAAAGTGCCCATGGTCCTGCCGCCTCGCTCGCCCCTCGCCTCTCCCGGCAACTTTCCCCCTCCGGGCCGCCTCCCCCCGCACTTGGGCCAACTTCGTCTTCCCTCCTCCGCCCTCCCCGGCCCGGCCCGGCCCGGCGCGGCCCCGCTGCCCGCCGGGGCCCCCGCCGCAGCCGGACCCCCGCCGCTGGCACGGCGCTCCGGAGCCGGGTTGTTAGGGGATTTCGATCCGCCTGCGTCAGGCTAGGCTGGAGCAGGGAGAGGGAGACACACACATACACACAGGCGGAGGGGGAGGGAAGGGAGAGGGAAGGCGGCGGGGGGGGGAGGCAGGGGCGCCGGCGAGGATGCACATGCCCTCCCTGCTCCCTCCTTCGCCGGCTCCCCGCACCTTTTGCAGGAAGAGGCCATCAGACGAGGTCCAAACCCTGGGAGATGGCTGCACGAACCTGCCATCGCCCGTCCCGCTGTCGGGGTGGCACCTTGTCTTCTCCCTTCCCCTCCTCTGCTCCAATCAAGGGTGCTACTTTCCCCCCACAGAACTTGCCTGCTTTACCTCCCGTTTCCTTTTTTTTTTTTTTTTTTAAACAGCCAATTTTTCTTGTGTTCTCGGAGTGAAAGCACAAGCCAGGAGCCTGGCATGGCTCCTGCTCAGTCTCAGCAAGCTTCAGGCTCCAAAAACCCAGATTTAAACGTGAATATCGGTCAAGTATCTCTGCACTGGAAAAGCCTGGAGGCAGGGCATATGGGTCTTAGAGCACTGAAAAAAAACCCAAAACCCTAACTTAAAATAGGGGAAATAGACTTTCTGTGTAGCCCAATACCCAGACGAAAGCCTGAGCTATGCCATACCCAAAGCAATAGCATTTTCCCAGTGTGCGAGTGTGACGCCTCATGCACTAGGATTTTCTGCGTGCCAGCAAACAGCCACACGTCGGTTCTACCTATGCGATACAGCCCACGGGTCTGCAGCCCAAAAATAACAAAATAAAATAAATGAGCCGCGTTGGCTGAGCCCTCAGTGCCAAATGGCTCTGTTTTCCTTTGTCTTGCCTGGGTTTGCCAGGCGCAGAAGGGACAGCGATGTACGAGGTGACAACGCAGCTCCTGGGCTTGGCCCTCCAGGGCAGAAGGAGGGATCTGCGGGCAAGAAAATAGCTGGTTTGAGGGTTTCCTGATAAGGTTGCACAGTCTGGAGGAGTTGGGGGTAAAAATCCCCATAGCCCAGCTAAACACAGATACCCCGCAAGAGGTTCTGCAGCTCTGGGGCACCGGCACAGTTTCACGCTCAGCTGTTTTCAGGGCAGCAGAAGCAGCTGCTTCAGTTCCCTCTCTGAGAGTTTGCTTTGGGGAGGAGAGAGGGAGGATGCAGCCATGTATACATTTTTTTTGGAGGCGGGTGGTACCTATGTGTTTGTATCTGCTGTTAGCAGCGTGTCTACACCTCCCCTTCGGGCACTAGCTGGAAATGAGAGACATCCAGGCAGACACTGTGTTTATAGCACTGAGCTTTTGTGGTTGGGTGGTTTGGTTTTTTTTTACTGTTACATATTGGCACTCGGCTGAGTCCAAAGTTCCTGCTTTCAACCTGCAGATGGTCTTTATAAAATAAATTAAAAAAAAAAAAAAGAACGGATGAGGAATTGCAACAGCTCCCTGTTCGGTGGGGGTGTTTGGAAGGGCCTGGCCTCTGTTCATAAGCATGAGGCCTTGCAGGTTCTCCAACGTATTTAATACCTCCTGCATTTTTTGAGATGCCCATGAAAAAAAAAAATTACATTAATCTAAAATGCTTCAGTTTTCAGTCCCCTCGATGCATCTGTGCCAGGCGCAAAAGCGAAGTCCTCTGGTTGTTTTTACGGGGTGCCAAAGGGCTGTAAGTTCAGACAGCATTTTTTCCTGTATACTCCCTCCATTTCAATCTTGCATAACTCACTAGGAACAAAAGTACCAAATACCCTCTGAACATTCCCATCTTAAAGAAGACCGGTGTTAAATAGGTGCACTCCTGCTGCCTACAAACTAGAAATCAACGATAAATAAAATATTTTAATAGCCTTCAGCTGACATGCTTAAAGTTTTATTGTTTTCCTCTCTACAGAAGTGACACCAACTTCTGGAGGAGGGAGACAGCGATACGGTTAACTGAAGCCCACCAGGCTTCAAAGAATAACAGCCCTGGGGGGAAACTTGTGCATAATTTTTCCATGACAAGCAGTAAAGCCACATTGCTTGGTTTCTGTTAGAGGTGCACAGCCTGGGACTGAGACAACAGTGCCTAGATCAGAAAGGATCTGGAGAAAAGCAAGAGAAATGACGAGAAATAAAACTGGTGGCAAGAAATTTAGCTGAGTATATCTAAACAAAATACTTATTTACAGGTGGGAAGCAGATATTCATAAGGCCTATGAGGTCTAAAGAGAGAATTTATGGCTTGGTTTTAGATTTGGGACTATAATCAGCAGCTAGCAAGTCTAAGGCTGGTCTTCCCTGATTTAGGAATGAGGCCAGAGCAGCCCAAAGGGCTTCAAACCCATTCTGCCACGGGAAGACAGCCAGCAGTTACCTGTTTTCGACTATTCCTTGCTCTCCCAAAGAAATTGTTGGGTGGGTGCAGATCTCCTCTGTGCAGTTCAGGCTTTCCTGGTACCAGATGGTGTGTAATCTCAGGGATCCCAGATTCCCACCCCACTCCAATAAAAATAAATCCTCTGATCCCATTCCCTTCAACTTAAAGTTCCCAATAAAAAAAAAAAAACAGTGTCAGAGTCTCAGAGCAGCTGCTTTGTCTTCTTGATCCAGTGAATGGGAAAGAAACAGCTTCAGGGAGAAGAATGCCAGGAATGCACCAACTGGCTTAGGTTTCAGGAGGACGGGGTGAAGCTGCTTGCAGTTTGTTAAGGGAGCCTTTGGCTGTGGTCGTCCCAAGGCCTTTTTCTGATCTGGCCACTGTGACACTGTGCCTGGATGTCAAGTAAGCAGGAAGCTGAAAAAAAAAAAGAGCATCTGCACATGGCATCCTCTCTGCCCCAAATCACATGAAACGGGGATGTTTCTTCTCTTTGAACAGGCTCTGCTATACTCACAATATTTCTTCTCTGCACAGCTCCTAGGTTTTAATAGCTTTTGCTACTAAACCTTTCAAGGATCATCTGTCACCAAATGCACCCACTCAGCTGCCATCTTCCAAGCTAAAAACATATTTGAAAGCTCTCTATTCTGCAAACATCTCCCTGGGCTCACCAGTCAAAGCTCAAGTAGCAAGCAGAATCATTGACAGGCAAATGTCACCTTGCTACCGCTGGCCAGTACAGCGTGGCTGGAGAAGCTGGAGATGCATCACTGAGTACATACATAAACATTTTCCTTTTTCTGGAAGCATTTTTTTCCCCCTGCCTAATCCACTCCAATGCCCATCCTTACTCTTTTCCCAAAATATCTACGGGAGCAGGTCAGCCTGCGGTAGAAAGCTGAACTGCTTGGATTTTGCAATGCATTTCTCTGCTGGTCGGGGCTTTGTGCAGGTTTGGGAAGGTGTGTGTGACCCGCAGGACTCTACCTGCCAGTGGCACACAGCTGGTTGCAAAGCCAAATGCTTTCCCTATGTGATATTCACAGCAACACCTTTACAATGTGAAGGAGAGGCTAAAAATACAGGAAGATCTAGAGGAAAGCTAGAGGTAAGCAGCAGGTACGTGATCTGAACTCTTGCAGAAAGTGTGCTATAACCAACTCAAGCTACAGTTCACCCTGGAGAGTCATCACGTCTCATCTGTGGGATGCTACCTCTATTCCACCATACACCCAAAATTCACGCCAGTCTCTGAGGCAGAGGAAGGAGTGCCACCTACTGAAACATGAGCAGATGTTTCAGATGCCTCCCTAGGGCACATTTGGCCATTCTTTTTGCCTTTTGCCCCAGACAGAGTGCCTCCGGTAGCTCCTTCTGGGGCCACAGTGTCCTACAGATTTGCAGGGTGCAGCTGAAAAATAATTCAACCCCCAAGGACAGGGATGAGGCTGGAAGTACTGTGTGAAAGCAGCCTCACCAAGACCAAGGAACAGGGACTGGCACTATTTGGGGACTGCTTCAGCCCCATCTATCTCCAAAAATAAGTTCCTATTGTCTCGTGACATTGGACTTTCACTCTTATTTTGGTCCTTTCTGGAGCCTCTAAAAATGAAGCTGACACTGGTTTGTTGCTCCCTGTGGAAGGAATGGAGATACCCAGGGCTGGGCACTCTTGCAGTGAGTGCTGTCTTTCAAACCCCACTGACTGAAAGACAAATCAACATCTCAACTGGATTACCTTTCCTTTAGTATGTAGATCCTTTCCATTATCAGTAAGAAACACTGAGAAGTAGCACTTGAGAAGACCATGCAACCGCTCCAGCCTGCCCTAAGAAACCCTCCCAGGACGAGGACCATTTGGAGTAGAGTGCATGAGAAAAAAAATACCCCAAGACCTATTAATGGTACCAAAAAAAATGGTCACTACAGAGACAAGAAAAGTTATTAGTGTGCTGTACTGCAGTTGGTAACATGCTTAGCTTTTTATATCACATTAGGAACATACATAATAACACAAAAATGAATATTT
This sequence comes from Limosa lapponica baueri, assembly GCA_002844005.1. Classification (NCBI taxonomy): domain Eukaryota; kingdom Metazoa; phylum Chordata; class Aves; order Charadriiformes; family Scolopacidae; genus Limosa; species Limosa lapponica. The sequence continues at coordinate 751,982 of KZ505809.1, forward strand.
GTGGCATGGAAGGCAAAAGGATGGACATTATGGGTGTATAATAGCACAGAATTATCCATGTAACACAGTCGTTTTCAAGCCCCCCTGCCCTTGCATGCCAGAAACAGATTTAAGACTCAAGTTTCCTGTTCTCTTTCATGGGTCCTTTGCCCAGAAAAATGGATGGCATGAAGGACCTAACGTACTGGCGAGGTAAGAGATAACCCTCCCCTTGTCATTTTTCCAGGCCGGAGGAAAGCCTGTACCTGTGGCTCCTGCTGGGTGGGCGGCAGAGCTGGAACAGTAGAAGGGTATCAGTCATCTTTATGGGAGGAACATGAGTTTTACATAAAAATGGCACAATTAATTATTCTCAGTATCCAGAAGTTGCATACACATTCAACAAGCCCTTCAAAGCTTTTTCCTTCCATTAGAGCAACCAAAACAGTCCCTCTGACTTCTTTTCCCCACTAACAAGACCCTATTCATGCCAGCCCTGCCTATGTGTCTACAGAAACCACACATCATCTGCCCTCCAAAAGCATCTGATGCACTTCAGCTGAAAGATGTCTTTCTCCCATGATCTCATAGGAGGCTGGATGTTCAGCTCACCCCATCAGATGGCTGCATGTCATGGCAGTGGGTCTCCGCACCCCTTTGCTTCAGCGCTGGTTCAACCACTCATGAGTCCCTGTGTGGGAGGAGGGGATGCTACAGGCTTCCTAGCAGCACCTTCTCATAGCCTTAGCTGAAATTAAATCTTTGGGGCTGGGCTTTCTCCAAGAAAGAGTAAACACATTTTCTCTGCGCCTCTAGATAGAAGCTGCAAATAGCAGCAGATCTCCAGGCCGGTCGGGCGTGGGAACCACCATCCCCGATCCCGATCCCTCCTGTCCATACACACCTCAAGTGACTGCGTCATGTTTTTTTTTCCCACCTGCAAGGAAGGGCTGGAGTGCCCAGCGAGGTCAGACATAACCAGAGCTTAGACACGTCTTCCCATGGGCTGGATTAAACCAGAAGCAGTTTCAAAATGATTCAGCTGCCTTACGAGGTCTCTTTAGGCTCATGTTAAGCAGCAACTTGTTCTGAAAACTGCCAACATAAATACTTAGTACTGTTTTGCAGTTACTACAATTAGACACTGACTGTGCTCCTGCTTTTCTCAGCAGTCCCAGGGCACTGACTATGTAGAGCAAAAGCAGCATTTAGACAAGGAGAGCCCTGGAAATTTAGTTCTCTTTTGCTTTCAGCCTTAAGCTACTGGCAAATGAACCCAGGGACCAATTAAACTAAATGTAAGGATGCAGATCTAGTCTGGGAGCCATGAGATACAGGATATAATGGAGGTGAAGTTGGTAGAAAACATCAACTCAGTTGACGTAGTTGGAAAAACAGATTCATTCTGGCTCTCATGCACATATCTGTGAGATTGGGAAAAGCTGAAACATTTGAAGGAAAATGGGAGCCACGTGTTGGAACTAAGGCCGCTGATTTTCATGGGAGACACAGCCGGGATAGCCAGGCCAGCTTCCTTGCACTTCTCGTCAATCAGAGTCTAACTGCTCAGGACAGCCTATGCTCAGTGACCCTTTTATCTTCACTATTCAATATAGCGTTCCTCCTCCCACTGTACGTTATCTCAGTGTCATGGTGAAGGGGTGGGAGAGCTCAGCGGCTCATCCATCGTCCAGCCCGTGCACCAAATGACATGGGGTTACTGCCTGAGGATGAAAACAACCCAGCCTGATCACACAACAGAGCTCTGCAGTGTCATTTGGTCACTGAGTGATCAACATGTAGAGGTTACCAAAAGTTTCCCAAACTGCACTTTTCAGAAGCAAGACCCTTGCAAAGCCATTGACACAGCCAGAAACCTTACAGCTGCCTAACACACGCCACACATCACCTTTGTATTGCATTGCTGAGGAAAGGCACTCAGGCAGAATAGAGATCTGACCTTACCATGTTACACAGCCCAGGCAATCAGGAACTCAGTGGGGTGTCAGGACATCTGGGGTCAAATCCCAGCTTTCTGCCTTTGTTTCTGACTTCATTTGCTCCTACTAACCTTCTGCGTGTGAGATCTTCTCCTCTCCTCTCCTCTCCTCTCCTCTCCTCTCCTCTCCTCTCTTCATGTGGGATTCTGCCTCGCAACAACAGCTTCTAGGGGCACACTTTGGAGCAGTGATTCTTGCATCAGGATTCAGCAGTATGCTGGTAAAAACTTGCTTTGACCAAAACTGGGGTTTGCCTTGTGAGCCAGCCTGCAATTCTCCATGGTATACTTTTATGACACTATATAAACCCAGCTAAGGTCAGCAGTTGTTACCATGCAGTTACATTCTTTTGCTCTCTCCAACCTCCATTGCCTTGTGCAACATGCGGATTTTTTTTAAATCACAGTTCTCTGGTTGCAAGAGGTGGAAAGCGAAGTACTCAGGAAGGTATGAACAGCAAGAGACTTGTTTGCCCCCCAAATTATTTTAGTTGATAGCAGCTCGTTTCTACAGCCTGGTTTTGCGACTGTTTGATGCCGTTTCTTGGCTTTCCGGGTTCAACGGTAGCAAACCACTTGCCAGCCCCAAGTGTTTGCAATTCCGGGTGCAATTCCTCTCATACCCCTCCTGGACCTTGCAGTGTTTCTTATCTCTCCTTGCCAGTAATGCACCACTCACCCACCGTAATTGCCTTGGTCTGTTGGGCTGGTTTATCCAACCTTCAAAACAATTAATTTGTATTTGAAAGCGGATTAGAAATAAGCACATATTCCGCTACCACCAATATGAAAATAACCAGTGTGTTACCATTATTGTATGAGGAATCCATCGTGAACAAGTGCCCATCTCTCTATGTAACCAAATTAATTCATCTGCTTTTTAAAAATTATTATTTGAATGTTTCGGGTATTTATAACAATAAGTGCAAAACATAGACTTTCAGCCTGTGGTTTACACGACTGGACAACAGACTGGTGTTTCTTAAAGATAAATATGAGTTGCACTGAAAGTTGTTTTCCTTTTTAGAAGAAGATTTGTGTGGGAATTGAATTCTGAAATTTTTTTCTCACATCTGCGTGTCCTGAGCAACTAGCAAAATTTTACTGAAGTACCAGTCTTTTATTTAAGTACCTGGAAACGTTTATGTCTGCAGTTCTAGCAACGCCAAACCTTCTCTTGCACAAAACGTCTCCAGCAAAGGTTTGTGTTCAAAGTTGATCCCCGAGATCATTTAAGGCTCAGAATAAATGGCTGCACACCACAGAGGACCCGGCTCGTTCAGGTACCAAAGAAATAGCCATGAATAATCCTGGCACACTCTGCAAACAGGGGCCCACATCGGGTTTCACAAAGGTCTTACAGCCCTCCACTGACTTCTACAGCTATTTCTTATTTATGCTTGGGGAAACTTCATCAGGTTGGGCTCTCTGAGGGTGTAAAAATGTTTATGCTCACAGTTTTCTCTTTGTCAGTGTTTGCTCAAACCGATTGCTCTACTCATCAGAGCATTAGAGGCCAGTGTTCGCCTCGTTTCTTAAGCACTGCCAACACCTTTCCACTGCCTGCCCTGCTGCCTTGGGTGAATCAGAGGATGGGCAGCGCTTTTTATCCTCACCTTCACGCAATTTGTGCTTCAAATCAGCCCCTAAACTCCTGGGTAAGGTGCAGGGCTCCCTCTGGGCTCTCCCTGCGTGGCCATTACCCTGTCTTGGAGGAGGACGCGCAACCCCAGCTCCTCATCAGCCACAGGCTGTGGGGCCTTTTCTGCCTCCAGCTCCGGCTGGTTCTCCTCTGACCCCGACTCCTCTCCGTGGCTGAGTACATGCATCGGAACACACTGGGGGAGTTCACCTGTGCAACTCTTCCCCACCATAAAATATGCTGGGAAGCTTTGCCTTCCCCACCACCTCCTCATCTTTCATCTGGGTGGAGAACAGCACGATTTTCACTGCTGGGGAATTATGACACCAATTCATGGGGGCTTCCTCAAACCTAGAAGGAAAAATCCTTTGGATGTGATGATGCTGCAAAGGCATGCATGCACTTTGTGTCTGCTTCTCTGTGCTCTAAAAAGAAAAAATTTCTAGGTTCGTATCAACCTTTTATTAGGCTGCTTCTCTGCAAGAACTATTTCTGTTGAAGCTTTATCGTCTGTGTTTTTACTTGAGTGTCTTGGCCCAAACGACAGGGCAATTTCTTTATACCCTGGTTTATGCAATCTGGATACACAAAGCTCAGCGTACAAACTCGGCTCCAAAGCATCCGACACGCTGTGAAAGGGTCTCGTGTTGTCAGAACAGGAGGGATCGATACTGGCACGCAGCATAAAAACCTGCACGTGGCAGACAGGAAGGCAATGTGTTTTGCCCTCCTGCTTCCTAGAACAAGAGCACAAATTCACAGCCGCTTCAAAACTCCCCCTGCTCTGTTTCATGTACACAAACACCAATTTGTTTTCTTTTTTTTTTTTTTTTTAACCTGCTCTTTTCCTTTTTCTTTTTTTGCTTAAAAGCCATGACTATCAGCAAAACAACTGTTCCCAGCTCATGATTTGGGCATGACATAGTGTGAAGTGCCGCATGCCACCTCCCCACGCGGTGGGTGTTTGGCCCCGCTCTGTTCCCTTACATGGCCTGCAGCTCTGGCAGGCACGGCATTCTCCACATTCTTCTATTTTTTCCCCCTGCTTTATAATTCTCCTTTCTTTTAGGAGGAGAAAACACAAAACACAAGGAGTAATGCCGCCCTCTGCTGCCCTGCTCTCCCAGCTTGAGGTGCACGGCTGCAAACCTTCACAACCAAAGACATCTTTGAATCACCACCACCACCACAAAAAAACAACAAAACATCAAAAAAAAACCCCAAAACACTCAATCAAAAGGCAATGTAGAAACAAAAATATGCATGCATTAGGGAGAAAAAGAGACCATGAGGGCCAAGAGTGTTGCTCCAACTCAGCTTTAAGTTTCCATCAATATTCATATATTCTATTTCTCAGCAAGAGCACAGGATTAATACTGTAAGTTTTTCTCAAGTTAGCTACTACAACACTAAAGAAGTGAATGTGTGGCATTTTAAGGGGCATATTTGTATAAAAGCAAACATTTATAAAACCACAGTACTGTCTCTATGTCCATTGTACAAATTCAAATTACAAATTCACAGCCTTCTTCCTTCTTAACATTCAGTCTGCTTGATAAGCAGATTATTTCAGAGATACACTAACTCTACCACCAAGTCCCAGCAGACCAGACATCACATTTTAGGTGCATTTTCTTTACCGCACCTGCATGTGTTCCCCCGAAAGAGAGGCAAAAGATAAGTTGATTTGTTGAAGGTCTGAATCAATGATTTGATTCAGTAATAGACATTATAGGGGAGCCCTTAGGTCATTGATTTGCACCAATTCCTGGCTCTTGGCTCAACACCTGGTACATGCTGCCACTACGATAACATACAACTCCGAGCACACACACGGAAGTCAGGACACATAAACCTAAGAATCTGTATCTTTCAGTAATAACAACCAATTGAATGACCAATCTGAGTAAGGAAAATGTGTCATTTTCACTATATACCACAATTCCATATTTAGTCTCATTTCTTTAGACTTCTAGTTATTCCATTTTCAGGAGTCTGAGACTGTCTTTCTTTCCATTTATATTCCCTTGTAAACTCTCAGAAAAATCTATTAAATTAAAATAGCTCATGCTAATATACATATACACATATATCACTGCAATTGCAAGTAATCCATCACCTCAAAAAAACATCGACAATGTTCTAAGCTCCTCAGATGCAAAGTTAAACTTTGCAAACAAACTCTTATTTAAAAAAACATTAATGTAATTGCCAGGTGGAATTGGTACCGATTGGGCAGCAGACCTGCAAATGCTGAGCGCAGAGGTCTGCATTATGGGGATAGAAACAATTCAGAAACCCCTCTAGAACAAAAGATTTAAATAGATGTGGCTTTTCCCCCTCGAGCTTCTCTATATTTTTGTAGGGAAAACTCAGGAGACAGAGTAAATAAGGTTTTTAAGGTGCAAATTAAACCCAAGCAGATTAGGAGATTCAGGGAAATACATTTATTCTCAGGCTGAAAGCGTACAGTACCCAATTCTTTGATGGCAAAGCAAGGTGAGCCCAGAGTCTCATCTAGCCTCTAGTCTAAGCTGAGTCTAAGTTAAAGCATGTCCCAGCTTATGCTGTAGAGAGAGGTAAAACTTTATTTGCCCAGCTAATGATGCTGGAAGAAAGAGGCATGATTTCAAGGCTAAGCCACCAAATATATTTGCGATATCTACATGAAATAAGCCACACAACATCTTCCAGGAGATGAAGTTGGAGATGTGCACCCTATGTCTGATAGATCAGCAAAACTCTGCAATCTGTTCTCTCTTGAAGGCATAACAACCGATACACCGTAATAATTTCTCGTTTGCAGATTCCTAGAGCCTGAGCTGAATTTGAAATCCCAGGGAGTATTAAAGCATCTCCATGAACCTGTATGCACGAGGGCAGTGCGAGCTACACCCATCATCTCCACTTTGCAACACAACCCTCTGCTCAAATAGTATTCTTACACACTCATTGATGGAAATGAGCCCATTTCTCACCTGTTGCTTCTTCCCTTACTTTGAATAAGAGGCATTCTTTGCAGACACCACAAATGTTCAAATAAAATCTGCATATTGATGCATCGTATTAAAAACTTTCACCAAAGCCATTAGAGCCAAATCCCAGGTTTTGGGATTCCCAGTGAAGAATTCGCTTCACCTGGGTAGTTCCTGGTGAGATGGAAAGCTCAGAGCTTGCCAATGCTTGTAAATGCCAAACCTTTCCATTTCATCTTGGGAAATGGAAAAGATTTCCTAAATCGCTCTCTCATTGACCCATTCTAGCAGGTTTCTTCCAATTCCATAATGAAATGTATCCATTTAATTCAATGCTAAGAATTACATTCACAGTGAAAAGCAACGCTTATTAACAAAATAGGAGCAGGAGGAAAACAGTAATCCTCCGAGAGATTTTCCTTTAGACCCAGACAGACTCATTAAAACATCCTTCAAGGAACCAGGATGGCAGATACCTCCTCATGTAAATAAGGAGTCTTAGACACGTTTTCAGCATGATGCCTTTAGGGAAAATCAAAACCACACAAAAAGGAAACCAATTCTGAATATATTCACTTATATTAATAAGTAGGAAGAGTAAGAGACGGTGTTTTTCAACAGTGAAGACCTATAGTGTAAATCAATTATCTGTCTACAATGGAACCAGTTCCAACTTTCTGGAAAAAAAAGACCTTTTTCCCAAGGCTAGGCATTATTCATCCACCCGAGTAATGCAGACGGAGCATTTGGACAATGACCATTTCCAGTCATAAAATCTCAGTTGATAATAACTAGTTGAACTCTAAGCTTTGAATTAATGCAATATTTTCCACTTGTAACTACTAAATACTTTTTTTTTTCTTTTTACTGGAAAAGCCTTTTTCCGTACGTTCAGGTTTTACTGCCCACTGTTACGTCTTTGCAAAACTAGACTTTCAGTTTGTACGTCATTATTAGGACTTCTTCCATGATGCTAATGGGTTTAAAAAATATATACTTGATTTTTTTTTCCCCTCTCTCTCTACCTCTTCAGCAACACATAGGGAAGAAATGGTAGAAACGTGCAGAGCCTGGAGCTGAGAGCCTAGAGGATCATTTCCTGCGTTGCGTTACCAACAGTTTTCAGAAACATCTTCAAATCCTCGTGGAGAGCATTGGTTAAAGCTTTAAAAAATGCACCCGCTTCCCCCCTGAAGGAAAGAAGGGCCATTTGATCATTCAAACCGCTTTGTTTAACCCATATTTTTTAACCAGAGCTTTAGTTTATTTCTGTTCATTTTTAGCTCATTCCTGTTCCTAAAAAACACAAAGCAGCCTAAAACGTGGACTAATAGCAGCTCCTGCTAGCTGCAAGGGTTAATTAACATAATTACTCATTCATCTCCTGGTCAGCTTGCTGAACTCATGTACTGTATTTCCAGCTTTAATAATTTAACAGGTATTAATTATTTATACCTTATAGCTCTTTCAAAGGAGTTGTTCAGAGTCGATGCCAGTTATTAGGCTGGGCAGACAAAGCCAAGCGCTGCCCCAGGAGGGCCCGCTTCACCCCCCGCCGTGCCTGCTTTATCTCCGGAGACACAGAAGGGAAATGGGAAGGGTTGCATTTAGCCACCAAAAAGCACCATGCATTAAATTTCCCTGTGTCCAGCGCTGGATTTATAGACGATGCCAGCGAGTTCAAAGGAAACCGAAGAAAACGCCTCTCCCTGCTAAGCACCCTTCTCTTTTGGCTAATCAATATAATACATTTTAAGGGGCAAGATTGCAAGTCAGCATCCATCCTTCCCCCATAATCTTCGCAATAATTTTCTCTTCCAGGAGTCAAAGTGCTGGTTTCTAGCTAGGGAAAGATCATACAGCCACAAAATGGTCATCAGAACATCAACAAAAGGGAGAGGGGGGGTGTCTGTTGACCATCAACCACCCACAGGTTTATGTGTGCCCGTCCCACCCGCTGCAAGCTGCCAAAAAAGCCAGAGGGCTTTCCTGGGGATCTCCTCCTGCTAGGAAGAACCTCTCCACCCTCCTCCTTTGCTGCCGGGGGGGAGTCTCGGTGAACAAGTGGCTCCATGTGAATGTGGAGGGTGAAGTTACGACCAGTGTGTAAGTAGAAAACAGCTAACTAAATGGAGAAATAACGAGTAGCCACCAATAACGACACGTGTCTGTTGGTGGCTGAGGCTGAACTGCTTTTCAGAGGGCTATTATCCCTGCTGCAGGAGAGGACACTGTGCAGCTGGAGATGGTGTTGAAGAAGGCAATCAAATATCGGCGAGATGGAAAAAAAAAATCTTTAACAAGGACAGAAAGGGCTTGATTTGTTTAGCTTATGGGAAAAAGAGAAAGAATAAGAGAAAATTTAATTATATTACATAGGCTCTAATGTAGAGGAAGTGTTCAGTATTTAATGGCATTTTTGGAGTAGCAGGGAAAGGCATTACAAGAACTGGAGGGCAGGTAAATTCAAATGAAAAATGAGGCACCTATTTTGAACAAGAAAGGCAGATAACCGTGAGAACAAACTCCCTAGCAAAGCGGTAGATCACATATATCTCCACCTGCAACTTGAGGTTGGCAGAGCCACCTCAGCCACCTTCTCCTCTGCTCCTCTGGGGAGCTCCGAGGTGCCCATCACAACCACAGCTGAGCAGAAGTATGTTATAAAAGCCCCATACCACCCAGCTTTTTCCCTGCCCAACCATATTTATTCCCAAATCTTCCCTCTCGCTCTCCACCTCGGGGTCACATGCTGCTGTTGCTGGTGTGGAGGACTCTGCAGCCATCTGGCGTCCCCTCCATTACAGTTGCTGCAGAGAGCCCTGCTGACGGGAAAATATTTTGCATGGCCAAGCCACGTGTGCCAGCACACAGGAGACGCTTCTTCCCACCTAACAGTTTCTTTTGGGGGTTTGGCAGCTTCCACCCAGGAATTCTTCCCTAGAGTTTAGCTGATAAAAATACCAGGGTCTGAACAGTGCAGCCTCTCAACCTCCCCGAGTCCTGCCGGGCCAGCGCAACCTCTGGTTGCATCCGTGGGGCTCCTCGGAGGGCGGTGTGGTTACCCAGAGGTACCCGGGGGCACCGCTGGCTATGTACTTTACCTTATTCAAACCATCTGTTCAAAGATTTCTGGTCTATGAGTCCTTTTACAAGAGCAGAGGGTGGGGACGCAGACCTGAAAGAATTTTTTTCATTCCCGGGAAAGCTTGGGGTCTGTGCAGCCCTCCAGCTTTTCCCTCTGCAGCGACCTCCCTCCATTACCCAGCAACTGAAGCATCACGGATTTTGATCGTTTTTAACCACTTTCTGGCATTAAGCTAAGGGTCGTCCTCTGCATTTCACCTCTACCACTGGGGTCTCAAGGGATGCATAACCCGAAGCCAAAACCTACAAGACGTGAGTCTGTCATTGCCTTAATCATCAAACATTTCCCATTGCATGGCAGATAACGCTGAAATAATCCATATGTGTTTAATCTCCAGCAATTAGGGACCACCAGTAACCTCAGCTGGTGTTTCAAAATGCGCCTGTCCTCTACCACTGCATGGAGGGTAACCAGAGACTCGTGCAGCCTCTCCCCATCAGTCACCCCTCGGCACGTGCATGGAGAGGGGGCACCCAGGTCACCCGGCCCCTCTCCCCCTCTGCGAGACAACTGTCACCCTCTCCCCACTGGATTAAATAACCACAGCAGCAGAGGACGGAGTGGAAAACCAGGCATTTCGGACCGCGACTTTGTGATGTGATTTATGACTAAAGGGAGATAACATGCTACGGTTTTAATATTCAGTATCAGTCTAGGGTAACACTGTTCAGCAACGTTACATCCCTTATTAGAGGTGTTAAGCCAGCTCTAAGAACACAACCCAGCCTGGCAGCCCCTAACGTACGTGATGCCCTCATCCTCCACAGCGACCAAAGACTGTGGATAACGCTGCTACCCTTCATACCTGGTGCTTGTGAATACTGCTGCATATCATACAGTTTGATGTGCTCTTTTCTCCCATCTGTCCGTAAGACGCTGTGGCCAGGAAGGAGATGGCATAGCATCCATCTGTTCAACCCCAGCCTGAAATCTGATTTAAATTAATGCTCTGTCCAGACGCAATCCACCCTTGGCTCTCCCTCACAGTGGTATCAAACCCTTTTTTCCTCGCACTACCAACTATTCTGCCAAGCTCAGCTGAGCTAAAAAACAATGAAAAAATTAGGAGAGATTGGCTGTGTGAAAAGGCAGAACAAATAGCCTGGTTTTAATAGACATTTTACTATTGGGCCACGAGTCATTTGGATTTTCAGAGCTCAGACTCCATTTCAAGGTGCATCCAGGAAAGCTATCAATATGGAGAAACACGCGGTAACCATTTTCTTCCCTCCTCCCTGTCGTTCGAGGTTCTCTGTCCACCTCCAGTGCCACAAGTCAAACATAACTTCAGATTTCTTATTTGATTGCAAAGCCAGATCCTTATTAGACTGGGGCGTATTGCAGTTCAAATGCAAAAGCTCCTGCTTTAGCCACTGTTTTCAGCTTAGACTTGGTATTTTTACAACTAATGATACGCTTCTGAAGCTCTTCACAGTCAAAATACTGTCCCTTTTCAACATATACTTCTGGTGACAGGGATTTTTTAATTTAGGATTTTTGCTCCCCTCTTGCTGTTAGTCAATTGTGGCCATGCAATGAGCTGGAAAGGGTGTTACAATTTCTTGAGGCCGGTAGCTGCAAATCTCCAAGCCTATAAATAACATCCACATGCACGCGTGCCATTTAATTACCTGTTAAAAAAGCACACATACTTTGCAGTCTGCAAGTACCCCCCTTTCACTTTACATCTCCTGTCAGCGATGGGCCCTTTGTGTGGCGCCGCACACCATCGTTCTCCTGCCAAACCAGTACCTTCACCTCCTCTCTCCTGGGGAAGGCAACATGGGTCCGTAGGCAACATAGCCAGCGTTCACCTCCACCGAACGACATGTCACAAGCTGTCCTGAATTTCATCTTCTTGTCCTACGACTTCTCAAAAGGTAAATCCACTGGAGCCCCTGGGCTGCAGCCAGTGGTATGTCCTCCACGCAGCGCTTGATCTTATTTCAGAGATGGCAATGATGCAAGTCCTGCATCGTTTCTCATTTCAATCCTGAATTTTACTTTAGTGCTCTTAAATGAGAAGTACACTTAAAAAGAAAAACCTGTGTTTAACCTCCTGGACGCTTTTATTGGTTAAAGATCAGTAAACTGTCATGTATTTTAGCGTGCCAGGCCTGCTTTATCATGCTGATAAACACAGTAATTACTTTATGCTGAATGTATCTTTGAACGTATACGAGCGGAAACTCTATTTGTAAAGGCAAAAATGAGAGACCACCTAAAGGGTTTAAAGATCAGCCAGTAACAGGATGACATTTCAGTTCTTTGGGAACCTTTGTCCGTAATGAAAGCAGCGTCTAAGCACATGAAATTGGGTCATAATTATTCCATTATCGTTGTGTGGGTCTGAAGGCTAGACCAAGATAATGTCAGCGGAAAATGTTTCCTCCACACTGGGAAATCATTAGCTCAATAGTTTCATTAGCTGAGTATTAGGCTCAAGCAGCTTCTGCTGCAAACAGGCACTCAGACAACAGAAACAGCCTGAAAGAGCATCTCAGCTGTTCCCTCAAAGCCTGTGTACTGAAAACCACCTTTTATGATACACGTTAGGGAGAGAAACGCTTGTGATGGGACCACCAGAGAGAAGAGGAGCAGAGGAAATCACACGAGCTTAAATCCATCTTCATGTTTTCAGCGTGGCAGCTGCAAATAACACACCTGAAGACCTATACAGCATGTACTAGTATATATAGGAGCTATATATTTTATGTATACGAGTTAGCATGTAGGGGAGCTATACAGCAGCAGTAGCCCCCATCTCTAAAGCAATGAAGACATCTTCAGCCACCTCAAGTCCACCTGTTGCAAGAGAGCTGTTGCAATGGTGATGGTCTCCAAGTGAAATACCACCTCTTTTCAGGATCAGGCATGGTGGACTAAGAAGAAAGGTGCTAAAAGGAGAGGGAAAGGAAGGCTTCTGTAAAGTAAAGTGGAAGTGTTAGCATGGCTTTGCCAAGTTACCAGGGACTGGAGAGAAAAGTCTCCTGCCCATCAACAGCGCAGCCTGGCTATAAACACTGGAATCGCTCAAATTCCACTTAATTCATGTTAATTGAAGAGGCAGGAACAGTTGTATGATTGGGATGGTAAACTCAACCGTCATAGCTTCCTTAGGAAGGCAAAATCTCATTATTGGGCAAGTTCCTAGATATAAAAATGATCTTATAGGTCAACACCTTAACAGATAAAACAGAGAGTGGGACGTGTGCTACAGGCAGCCAAGACATTGGAAAATAGAGTGGATCAGGTCTTTACACACTGGTTTTTCAAATTTAAAAAAAAAAGGGCCGGCCAAAGGGTCATTACATTTTCTCTGCTGATGATCTTCAGCAAGTTTTGAAATACCAAGAAAAATATTTTGGAGAGCCAGAGGAAAGCAAGGGCTCCGCAAAGATTCTTAGCAGGTAAATGGAATTGCACAGATAATTGTGTCAGCTTGACATCGATCCTGGGCATCCTTTGGGATGTACAATTCTCAATTTAATTGCTGAAGAAATTAAGGCAATATAACGAATACCCATCTATGTGTCTCTATGGAAAATAGAGGTCATGAAATGAACTTAGCAAGTTTTATTAAACCACCTGCAAATTGGGTTGAAAAAACATTCGCAGTGACATAATGTAATTAGGCTGCTGTAAACTGGCTGGCTTACAGACTTGAGCTTGTTGAACATGTCTCCAGCTCCAGGGGTTTTTATCTCAGTGGAGGGGAGGTTAATAGCGAGGAGCTGCCGTCGGAAAAGCACTCAGGAGAAGCGTGAGAAAGGACGGCTAATCCGCCCCAAACAGCAAGGGCAGGATCTAACAGCAGGACCATGAAGCTAGGTGAGTTCAGGCTTGAAGTGGAGAACAAATATTTAAGGCAGAGCAATTGGGGCAATTAATCTTTTCAACAGTTTGCAAGGGACTGTGGTGCTTTCTCAGTCACCGGCAATTTTTTAAGCCACAATTGGAATATTTTTTAATTTTTTTTTTAAGACAGAGATACACTAGTGAAAACAAAACCTTCGAAAAGGCTAACGGCTCGCCTTCTGCAAATCAGACTAGATAAGCACAGCTGGCCTCACTGGCCTTATAAGATACCCACTTCTGAAAACTAAAGTAATTTTCATTCATCCTTCTGCCATCCAGCATCTTTCAGGCACACTAGAAGGGCTGAAAAGTGGATATAAATATAATTGTAAAGCCTCTTTCTCTAAATCAAGGTTATGCACTGAATTTCCAAACGCTGTCAGCACAACATCCTGCCGACTTCTCAGTCCGGAAACGCAGGCAGAATACAGATGTATGGACTTTATCAGTTCTGTATTATGCCTCACAATGTGAAAATGATTGCATGATGAGTAAATCCAACACCCACGCAAATAACTGCTGTTTCCAGTTCCTAATGAATCACAGAGCCAGAACGGGGTCAGAATAATAGCCATTGTGGGAAAAAAACAACACTCAAGTGGACTGTTTCACATGCTTGCTTGGGCAAGAGCTATCAAAGAAACACTGGTTGGGGAGATTAATGACATAACTTCTGCAGACAACTAACTGATGTATTCATGTGAATTTTTCCCCCCATGTTCTCACATTTTATTTAAGGCCTTTTAAAGAGAGCTGATTTTGAGGTCCTTAACATTTAGCAACAGAGTGAAAGAGGGGAAAAAGCCTTCCCGATACAGAAGTCAACCAACCCAATGTGAAAGATGGAAGTCAGTTGGACCTGCTCTCGAATATCAGAGTAGCAACTACAAGTTATGGGTAAACCCAGTCAAAAAGGTGCAAGAGTTGATAATAAGCTGCAGCAGAAGGAGCTGGGGAGGAGAGACCCAAGTGATTCAACATCTTCTGGATGCAAACAGTCTCTGCAATGAACTGATTATCTTCACTGATCCTCTAGGATAAGTTTACTGCTCAGAGATTAATCAGGCACCAAAATTTCCTTAAAAGTGGCCTTCAGTTGACCCATGACACCATTTCCACTTCCCTCTCCCACGCATTTTTCCTCTTCTGCTCCCAAACATATGGTTTTATGGAGTAAGAAATTTCATATTCATAATCCCTGCACCAGCTCAACCCCTTTTTTTCCAGCATCTTCCCCCAGAGGAATGAGCTTCTGGTTGAAGCTGCCACAGGCAATCTCCCATCAAAAGACAAAACATCCACTTTGAAATTATTTTTTTTAAAGTGATTATTTTAATGCCATGGAGGGTAGGGATAAATTTCAGTTTTGCTTCAACTCTCTCTGCTCCAGCAGGGCTGTGTTACGCAGGGAAGGGAAGATGCAAAACATCAGGGTTTCTGCAAGGGAGACCAATTGCTTTGGTCTGGGTTTCCAAAAAGGCAATCCAGTCCTTTCCCACAATCAGGCGACTGATAATAAAACTGCAGATCAAAGCAAAAACATACTCCTGGCAGGGAGAGCCTAAAGATTTCACCCGTTACCTTGACACAGATTTTGTAAAGTAGTGTGAAAAAACAATGGGAGGGAGGAACGACACCAAACAACCTTTTATGCTGCTTTGCTGCTTTGGTATTATCTTTCTTTCTTTTTTTTTTTTTTTTTTTTTTTTTAATATTCAGTCATCCTTTCCCAAGCTACAGTGGCTGCTTAAGACTGAAAGAAAGTTGCCGAGAAGAAGGCTGGTATATCGCCTACCCAGGCATTCATGCAGCCCGCTCCCCAAAGAACCGACTCCTTGCTGTGCTGGTTCATGAGCTGTGACAGGGCACACATCTCACCTCTGCAGAGCCCAGAAAGCAAGCCCGAGCCTTTCTTCTGGGCTTACATGGGAACAGATGTCACCTCACGGATGCCCACACTAAAGGAGAACCGGGGCATCAGAAATTGCTTGGAAAGATTTGAAATAGATGGTTAAAGTTACTGTGCAATCCCACTCTATGCGCTGTCACTAGCAGAAGGAAACGCAAAAAAGATGCAAAATGGGGCAAATGCAGATTTCCCAGCAGAGGGGAACGCTCCACTTTTGAGCGATGGCTATAAATGCAGTTGATACCTCAAGTTTCCTCCTGACCCTGCTACTATAGCCGGTACACTCACCCTGGGTAAGGTGCTCACGTTCCCCGTTGGCAAAATGGGGGCAAGGCTCGCTTCCAAAAAGAAGCGCTTTCAAACCTACTGATAAAAGACTCTTAATGTGTGCTATGAAAATGTCCCCTACAGAAGCCGATCTTGGGATTTTCTTTTCTCCCTCCATTCAGGCTAAAACGACATCAGAACCATCCAGAAGACTTTGTGAAAGGGGTAAACCTAACCCTTACAGTGCCCCCAGCCAAATACCAGCCTCCAGCTGAGTGCTGCATCCCCATCTGTCCATCACAGTAAAATGGAAGATTTCACCCGAAATGGAAAATGTCTAGCAGTGCTGCATCAACGAATGGCCTTTATTTGTCCTTATTTACTGTCTGAGCCTCATCCTTGATTCAATTCCTTTGTGGACACTGACACATTATTTTTTAATAAGCTGATGCTTTCCCATTTACTGAAAGAAACAAGTCATCTTGCCCATTTACTAAATCATTAAGCCACTGCCCATATGTATATAACTTTATTGACCCTCGCCATACTGAATTCAATTATCACACGCATATTTATTCCCCCATCCTCTTTCATTACCCGCATGCACTGCTGCTGTGCTCCATCACTGCTGCTATTCCCCTTTGCACAAGCTCTATGGCTCTGTCTTCACACCCGTCCTCCTGGTGAATACTTTTTGGGGATCTGGAGTTCCTTTGTAACCCAGCACTATTGCACCTGTCTGAGTTTTTGCTGGTTGCAAAGCTAAATTCAATTCAGCTAAATTCAATTTTGCTGCAGATGCAGCAAAAGGAAACGAGCAATTTCTCCAAGACGGTAGCATCTTCCATCGTGCCCCTCATTGTGCTGGAAACGTTCACATAAATCATATCTGGTTAAGCAAACATGATGTACCCCAGTGTCATAAAACATGGTTTTTTCCCATTTTCACAGCGCTTAATTATGCCTTGTTTCTTCTTTTCTGCACCAAATCGAGTGCTGGTTAGTTGCCATCTGCCACACTTCTTATTTCTTCAAGTGCTCATTGTTTGTCCCTTGTCTCCAGGGGGACAAAATGTGCATTACCACCAAGATTCCCTGCGTTTAGCATCAACATGTTAATACTGTTGTGCTGCATTAAATGCAGGGCATTTTTCCCCCATTTGCCACCAATTACACAGTAAATACACAGCCCATGAGGAGAAACCCCCCTACCGGAAAATTGAATTTCGTACCTAAGAGCCATTCAAGCTGTGTGGGCCAAGCAAGCAGGCAAATCAAACCCAGCAGAAAGCTGGCTATTCCTGAGGGCTTTTTCAGGAGACCCACCATGGACTTGGGAATAAAATTCTTTAATTGTAGGTTACAGTAGCTGGGATCAAATATCCGGCTGCAAAGAAGGGCTCTCCAGCTCTGCGCACAGATGCTGCTCCTTACTAGTAGGTGAGCACCACGGCAAAGGAAAATGCATTTCTGCCAGGTAAATGTTAAGACCCAGGTAAGATTCTTAAACCAGGAGATACTTATTTTGAGGAGACAACTATCCCATTATCCACTTCTAAACAACTTTATTCTATCAGTGATCAAGTTGCAAAACAAACCAATACTCTGCCCTGGGGAGGCCCCATCTGGAGCACTGGGTCCAGTTTTGGGCTCCCCAGTTCCAGAAGGCCAGGGAACTGCTGGAGAGGGTACAGCAGAGGGCTACAAAGATGATGAGGGGCTTGGAGCATCTGCCTTACGAGGAGAGGCTGGGGGACTCGGGTCTTTTTAATCTGGAGAAGAGAAGGCTGAGGGGGGATCTGATCAATGCCTATAAATACTTCAAGGGTGGGTGTCAGGAGGATGGG
>KZ505809.1:769775-781908 GCA_002844005.1 Limosa lapponica baueri
TGCTCTGGGTGGACCTGCTTTGGCAGGGGGTTGGACTGGATGATCTCCAGAGGTCCCTTCCAACCCCATATCATTCTGTGTGATTTTGTGATTCTATGTCAGTAAAGGAAAGATCTCATAGTATTACTTAGCACCCAGTTCTGGCTTTGAAAGGGACCTGAATTGAGACAAGCATGTTAGAAATCTGCTTGTGTCTACAGGATTCTATGTGCTTCTTTAGGTACATCTTGCCCAGAATTATTTTTACAGAAAAATAAAATGAAAAGGTAACTTTTTCTGGTTTTGGTGGGTTTTTTTTTCAAGAGTTCCAAGATTTTTTTCCCAGCCTTCCAAAGTAATTTGGAATTTGAGGAACAGGAAAACAGTCTCTCTTTTTATTTTTTTTTAAGAAAAATTAGAGTTGTCTTTGGATAATTATAGGATGACTGCTACTTTCTTAATAAAACACAATGGGAGACTAAAAAATAAAAAGGGAGGGGGAAGAAAATACACTGCCATTTGCTTGTTTTCATATGCCTGTTTTATGGCTAGCCATCTTCACAGAAGTTCTTGTTCGAGTGTCACGATGCCCAACTCCCCATGGATTTCACTTGGGTCAACAGAGGAAGGTTTTCAAGTTTTGTCTCGAGCCAAAAATGAGACTGATTTCAGCTCTCACTCACCAAGATAGATCATTATTTTTCTAACCAGAGGCTGAGCCACACCCCCAAAACATAGGTGCACCAAGTTCGCTGTGCTCAGCTGCCCAGAGCTCAGCCCCTTACTGAAAAAGCCAAATGGTCACGCTTGCCTTGACTCTAGTTCTGTTTTCTATTTAAAAAAAAAAAAAAAAAAACAAAGAAAAGCAACCAAAAAAACATTTCTAGTTGCCCTCTGATGATCATCTACAAACAGCCAAGCTGTCATCTTCCAATGGTGTGTGAATACTGCTCTTCATCCACCTTCTTGGTCTTTCTCTGTGACACTGGTGGAGCTCCCAGTGGTGGAGACTCCTGCACTTCAAGGTTTAAAAGAGCCCACGGGAACACTAAGCGTCCCAGTCCCCACTGTACACTGGAGACATAAAGCCTGTAGATACAGTCCATCCTGAATGCACCCCAAATTACCCCAAAATAGCATATTCTCCCTTGATTGCAGTGAACAAGCCCAGATTTTGCAAAGAGAGATGAAGCTGTTGGACTGAAGTACCCAGGTTGTCTCTGCTTTCTTCATACTTGGGTGATCTCGGTATGGACAACGTCAGGGCTGCACCAGGAAACACTTTCATTACATGGATGTGGGTGGGTTGGAGACATCCCACATTTCTGGGTGCCAAAGTAGGGTTCATCAAGGCGAGCTTGTCCCACTTGCCCATGCTTATCACCTTCCACCCAAGTTACACCTATTTAACAAATCACCTTATTTTTCTTATTTTCACGTGGCTGGGCCACTTGAGTCCTTGGGGTGTCCAGGCAGGGAAACCGAGGCAGAGGGGGTGCTGCAACCCACCTTCCATGGCACTGCTGATGCAGTCAGCACAGTCTTGCGTGGTGCTGTCTGTTGTGATAGGGAGAGGAACAACATATCCAACATCACCCAGTCGTGAGACCTGACGTTAAGGTAATGCAAGACAAGGGACTCCCCTTAAATAATAAAATCCTCACTCTAGTCTTCAATGACAGACTCAATGTCCTGAGCATGTGTTGTATTATTCGCCCAGGAGCTATCCCACATTCTCTATCTGTGGTTTTCTTCTAGTCATCTTCTCAGACATGACTGCCCTCCAGTGATAAATGCTGGGACATGACATGACATGCCATGCCTCGGAGTACCCTTGGAGACACAGCCTTGCTATTGCCAACATTTTCCCCTGTGTCCACCAGACTAATGCAACTTTCAAGTTATTTTACCAAAAATACCCTCTGCCACGCTGCAGCTTGCGTTTCCTTCTGCTCGTGACTGTAGTAACGATCCCAACCCAGCTGGGAGCCACTTCCTCCTGACCACAAAAATTAAAGGTTTTCTTGCCACTGAGCCATATTAAAGTCCATCGCAGCCCCAAAGTGCTGGGTACATTCCTATAGACATGGGACAAAGCTGCCTTCTAATTGCAGAGCAATTTTATAAAGCAGAGTTCCCCAGCCAAGCCTCTCAAGAGCTGTTTGCTCCTTCGCAGCTTCTCATAGTCCCGCCTTTCCAAATTACTTCAGATCTAACTTTTCCGTGCTTGCCATATTTCCACAAGAATCTCCCAGTGCACAGATTTATTTTCTTTCAACTTTCAAGGAAACCATGGACTTTAGCAAGAGGGGACATTTGATGTATTTACTCCTTCTAGCTTTTTTTTCTTTTTTAGATAATTTTTTTAAGTAAGTGTAGCAGCTCCCTGCCAGCCTTACTCAAAGCATACTATCCTCACATCTTTCTCTGCATAATAGTCATTTCTGACGTGCCTTCAAACCATTAAAACCAGCCCAGCTAGAAGCCACCCTTCAGGATACCTTTCTTAAGGTAGCCTTTCCAGCTACACCCACTGATTCCAGTTATTAATGTTGCATTTTGGCTTAATAATTGCGCCAAAGACATCTACCGTACACCCAAATTTTGGCACACGCGCTAAGCCACTCAGAGGATTTGGGTATGTTTGTTTGGGATTGAGCACATTAGTTGCTCAAGAAATTATCCCCAATTATCTTTTCCCTTTCATACACAGCAGGATAAAATAAATTGGCTCTTGGGCCAATCCTCAGCATACAAAGCATTAAAGAGTTTAAAGAAATTAAATACTGACAATATCGCATGCAGGTACATAAGCAGAAGGTGGAATTGCAAGGTTTAGGACCCGATCCCTTATTATAAACAACTCAACAGAATATTATTTTTTTAAATAGAATTTATACACTGATCAGTCATTTAAAATCCTCGTGGTGATTTTTATCTTGGAGGATTTTATAGACATTTACGACAAAGAGCAGAATGCAAATGACAATAACTCAAAATTCCCATCCTGTTGCACTCGCTGGGATCAATCACAGCCTCCCCCTGTACTCCTTCACTGCACACGAGACACCAGGAAACCCAAATATTAAGATAGCAATGTCCCGAGCCTGTTTCCCTCCTGCACAGTTACCTTCAGGGCCTTTTATGTGAATTAATACTTTGTTTTCTACCAGTGTGCCTGTATGCTGTTGTAATCTTACAGACACACGATCAGCTTGTAATTAATTCACTGCTACAAGGACATCACAGGTATGTATTTTTACCCCATTCTACATACCAATAAGTCTCAGAACCACAAATGCACCGAGCAAGCCAATGCCAAACTGATTTAAAGAAAGTTTTGGGGCACAACTTTCTTTATAGTTAGTTACATCTTCAGCTTTTGTTTTTCTACCGTCTCTAACCCAAATCGTACATCACTGCAGGCGAGGAAGACTTTATTATCACGTTTGCCTGCTCCTGTACCAGCATGTGCTATCCATAACATGCCTCTATTAGAGCATCACTTGATATATACCCCCTGTAAAATACAGAAAGGTTTCCAAGCCCTAGCGAGAGCAGGCAGTCGTGCTCCAGCGTGTGTAACAGCACACGATGCTCCTCACATCCTTAATGGACAATTTTAATGGACCCTCACTCTGTCAGAGATACAGCAGCGTCTCTCGGGAGGGGAAACGCAACGCGAAGCTGCTTCAGCATGTCCTTCACAGCTCAGCATCTTTCAGGAACGCCATCGGCTGTATTTTTGGACTATATGTAATTTCCTGTTCTAATTGACATTTAAACTAAATGAAAAGTTATACCTGCTGTGTTGCACTGGAATCAAATACATCGGAGTGCAGTGCAAAAGCCCCCCCCAAACTAACGGGTGTCTTTATCAGCTAGGCTCAATGGCGGAGAGGGATTCAAAGGGGCATCTTCATTTAGCCTGACGTGGTTTAGGTCAGTCAATTTGTGCTACAGCGAAACATTTTCCCTTGACACAAGTTTTTGGAGATTTATTCAAATTTCTACCTGAAAAGAGAGGAAGCCATTTGATAACGAAGCAGATCTCGTGAATCTAATCATCGAGCAGCAATCAAACCTGAAGCTGGTGGAGGCAGCAGCGCCGGCAGTTGGATGCCGTCCTGAGTGATGTGCTCTGGGCAACCCTGCTTTGGCAGGGGAGTTGGACTAGATGATTTCTAGAGGTCCCTTCCAACTCTGACAATTCCCTGATTCCGTGAGGTTAGTGGGGGACAGCAGACCTACTCCTGCTCACATGATGCCACTCAAGCCTGTGCTGAATCCAGGGTTGTCCCTCCCTGGTTGATCCTCTTGCCATGAGCTCTAGGTACAGCCACAGCCACCTTCTTGCCAGATCTGATTTCAAAGACCTCATCACTCGGGAGCATGAAGCCATTGGCATCTCAGAAAGACCAGAAAGATCTCTTTTGGAGGGTTTCTGGTCTGCTCCCAGCATGGCCAACACTGTAGCTACAGCAGGTTGCTCAGGGCTGCGTCCAAGCAAGTCGGGGCAGCCCCTGAGGATGGAGAGCCCACAAGCCACAGCATCGGCGGGACAGATTTGGGCACCGACTCACAAAGGTCCCTTTCTTACTCAGGTACATGACCACCACCTGATCTTTCCACCTCTCAAGACCCCACTGGACACAGCCAAGAGCTTAGGATGCGCTACTGGAGAGGTTCTTCCCCGTCTCCTGTAGTATTTTGCACAAAGCTTGGGGTTTGCTCCACATGTGATCTTGATAAACAAATATACGCATCACCATTTGTGCTTGCAGAGCCCCGCGGCTGGGTCCTGCTGTGGCACGCGTGGTCTGGAGCTCAGCCTCCCTCCCTCTGGCTTTTTTAGCATCTCCTCTGTGTGCACATGCCTCCTTTGTGACTACAGGGGTTTATTACCAATGGAGCAAATATGCTCAAAGAGCATCCCTGAGCAAAATGCAGAAAAACCCTATATAAAAAAAAAAAAAAAAAAGGGAGTCCTCACCCTTTAGAGCGTGTTTTTCCAGCCTGGAAGCCACAGCGGAGGGTAAAGCTCTTTAAGAAGCCCCTTGCCAAGCTCTGTTAGGTATTTTCTAGGACTGGCATCAACCCTGGAGGCAACCAAGTGGATATCTGGGGAAGGCTTTTTCCCCTCAAAGTTCCTCATTGATAAAGCTGCAAAGAGGGACGTCACAGTCTTATTTTAGTCCTTTCCATCTCATTCTACTTTGCTGCACTCCACCATCCATGGGATTTCCACTAGAGAATTACCTTTTCCACGGTACAGTTCTGACAAAAATGACACTTGCTGTGACTAAAATGCAGCCAAATAAAGAGCGGCTGTGGCCGAGCAGTTTACTATATATGCCCACATCTACATGCTGCTTTTAAAAATACAGTGGCAAGTGAGACACAGGACCCTTTTCTCCTCCAAACTGAGCAACGGCCACAAGCCGCTGCGGAAAAATAACACAAGGCATTTGCTAGATCTTGTCTCCCTTTTATAATTTTTCAAAATGAATTTGCATCAAAGAATCTGAGGGAGAAAAGCAGTTTATCGTGAACTTGCCTGGGAGCGTAGCTATAGGTTTAAAGCTTATGTGTAATCACATTTTCGGGGATCCGTAACCAAAGCAGGCAGGCTCGGCTCGGCGCAGGCGGAAGGTGGGTTACGTGGTAATCTGGCAGCTGCCTGAAAATTCCTCTGCCTGTGGTTTAGTCCCCCCCAAGGGAGGCACTGAAAGCCTCATGACTTGAGGCATTTAAAAATAGGCAGAAGGAAGAATTTGTGATGACGCCACTGGGAATGGCTCTGAGTCAGCCCGGGCCCAATCCTGCCCCCGAGGACCACGCCGTCACCCCCCCGGGTGGCACGGTGTCAGTACCGGGGTGCTGAGACCCAGCAGATGACGCACCAACCCTTAGCCACGATGGTGACGGTCAGGTTTGGGATGTCGTGTCACGATGTGAGAGGCTTCTCTTGGTGCAAAACCAAGCAATAAATAGCAAAACCAAATATTTCAAGTTTTCATTAAAATCCACCTGGAAAATTTTTAATTCTGCCATCTTGCCTGTACATTTTCACAAGAATCTCTTGTATATAAAAGTATCTACTTATTTTAAAATTTATTATATATATAAGTCAATATACGTTGGGTATTATTTTTGCAGGAGGTGGAAGGCAAAGCTCAATGTAGCTGCTTTTGATGTGCTGTCGTAGCGGTGATGCCGTTCTGCTTGTGACAAAGTGCCGAACCGACACGATGGAAAAGGCGGCGTCGATCACCAGAGCTGCTGGCGACAGACAGACAGACAAACAGACAGACTGACGCCCAGCTGTGCCCGGCAGAGAGGTGCCATCCATCTGATGCCCTTCAGGAGTGCGATTTCCCCACATCGTGGCTCGCTTTTCAGGTCTCCCACGAGCTGAAGGAAAGCAACGCCCAGGGAGAGGGGGAGCAGTAACTTCAGCCCATTAAAAACGGAAAGAAGAGGAATGGTTTCAATTGATTAACCATAAACATTTGCTTCTCTCTCTCTCTTCCTCTCTCTAAACCCCTTCCGCTTATTTTATTGACCTTGGACCTCTCGAGGGACCCAATGACCCATGCTGTACCTCTTCTTATGGCGTGCACCAATCTGCTTGGCTCCAAACTTCACTCAGTATCCTTCACTGCTTCATGCCACAGACTAAGTCACTCCAGCCAAATAATTAGAGAGGAGATTGACCAAGCAAAGGGTCTGGCTCCCACTTCAACTGCTCCCTTTGCGATGTTTTCCACCTCTCCCCAAGTTAAAAAACACCTGATCAAACTTCCCTCCTTTGTATTTTCCTCTCTCTTTAGGCCAACGATGCGCTACTGACACCACAAGCAATGAGAGCAGCATTAATCTTCCTATGCTGACATTATTTAATCTAATATAATCCTTACGATCTTCAGTGTCATTCAGTGTCAATGAAGCATCCAAGGAATGTGCTGTTGCAGCACACTGGGAGCAGACGGGGAGCTGGTCGGTGATGTGTAAATGAGGGAAGAGAGGCGGTTTTTTTAGGATAGTAATTAATGTCAAAGTTACTCCTGTACCCTTTGAAAAGCGATGCCGATTCTTACAGAGATACTGCTAAGGAGAAACAGCAGACACAGAGAGGACTCGGAAATAGCAAAACCCACCTGTTTAAACTATTTAAGGCACAGCTGCTTAGCAATATCAAATATTAGATGAGCTATGGTCCCTTTCCTTAGCTTAAAGGCTGTCCTTAACATAACTGAAGCGTCACACCTTTGCAGCAGGTTATGCATTTGTCAAAAAATAAGGCAAATGCTCATTTTCCAGCCTCCCAAGGCCTTGAGGGATGGCGGTTACAGGTACCGGGGAAGCAGTCGGGTTGTTTTTCACATGGAGGCTGAATGCAGGATCAATATTGCTTTAGTGGCTGACAGATGATGAGATCATGTCTAAATTAACACAACTCAGCCGCCCGGCTGAGAGCTGAGTTCCCAGAAAGAGGGATGGGGGAGGAAGGGCACAGCCCCAGCTGCCCCAGGGAGGGAGAAACTCTCTCTTGCTGCGCTCAAGGCAGTTGGAGGATGGGTGAAGCCATCAACAGATCAGCTCCAGGGGTGGTGGAGATGGCCATGGCGGGTGAGCTGTAAGCCAAAACTGTGTTACGGGGGAGGAAGAAGTGATGGAAAAACACAGAGTTGTGCAGGAGATCCCTTTGCTTTAGGCTAGAGCAACCAAAGCAGCCTAGTCAGCTTTGAAGATGACTTTGCCTTGAGTTTTGGACTAGACTGCCCAGTTTTTACCCTCTGCGTGGTTGGTCCTGAGCAGCCCCCGAAACTGCAACCACAATACACCCCAATACCATGCCTTAAACGTTAGACCCCCACTGCCATCTTGTGGCAAATGCTGCCCGAAAGAAAGTGAAAGGGGAAAACCCGTTAAAAAGTTGCAGACAAAGTTAGCTGGTGTAGCCAGCGGGGATGGGCAAGTGACTGGGAACGGGTTGGGGAAACCGATTGCTTCTCTGAAATGATGCTGAGACTGAACATATAGCATTGTGCCAGGGACAAACTGATGCGGAAAAACCACAGAGACAGGACAACCCCAACCAAATTTGCGAAGTTGAGGATATAATCACACACATAAAGTACAGTTCTTTGTACAGCCATCACTGCCTTTTGGTCATGGCTCTGGCACATCAATATCAGCAAAGATTTAGTCGCTGTTTCAAAAAGTTTAACAGTGTTCAAAGTAATTTAGCATCACATTGGTTCGAATAAGGCTTGTCGACACCAATAAGAAGGTTTAAGCTGGAATTA
This sequence comes from Limosa lapponica baueri, assembly GCA_002844005.1. NCBI lineage: Eukaryota > Metazoa > Chordata > Aves > Charadriiformes > Scolopacidae > Limosa > Limosa lapponica. The sequence goes on from KZ505809.1 coordinate 778,067, forward strand.
GATACTGCACCTCTGAATTAAAGAATGCAGCTGCTGGAAATTACTGAGAAGACAATTTAAAAGATGGGGATTATGGCTCACGTCGATCATTCACACAGCGCGAAGCATCTTCAGATGCTGAAAGTCCACAGATTAGCACCCCTCGGGTTTTCAAAAAGCACCTTGCCACAGGAACGAGGCAGTTTTGAAAGTCCCCGCGGTCCTTATCCAGCTGTTAGTCCTAGCCAAGGGCTCTGAGTACACCTTGGCGTTTACTTTTTGCATCATATATCATTTACAGCGCTCGAACTGTAGCAGAGCCTTTGCTTAGCAACTGGGGATCGCTTCCTCGGAACCGCTTTCCAAGCCATCAGCAAAGTGCCTCGATTGCTGTATCATCCAGTCACGTCACGGATGGCTCTTACCACACTAGAAAAAATGACGACAAATTGTTTTTCCTTCATTATATTGCAGTAAGCAACTGCCAGATGCTGTATCAGACAGCATCGAATCCGTGTATGATCCAAAACACTTACCAGGTTTAGGTACAAGTGAATAAAAACTCACTGAATAGACCTAAACTAATGAATCATTTCAAGAAGTGTGTCTCTCTCCTCAATGCAAATCTCTGCTAGCAGGAATAAGTCAAGAAAACAACAGGGAAGAATTATATTTTGAAAAACAAACATACAAAGTGGCAGTGTCCAGACTATTTTGAAAGAAAATCTGCTTTATACCAGGATAGTTCTATACACCTGACCATCTACACAGAAAGGCTTTCTTCCATTAAAACCTATACAATTTAAGGTATTGGAAAGAATAACAGCATAAAAACATACTTCCAGACCAAAGATAACAGGTCTTTCAACACCTTTCTGTTTTCACGGCCCTTTCTTTGGATCTTTGCAAGTCTTAGCAACTTTGACCCTGCTGCATTTACAGGGATGGGTTACAAGAGGCACAACATACTGCCAGAGACAAACTTCACTTACTGCTTCCAGCTGGGTTTTAACTACTTTTTGAGTTTCTATCATCCCATTTACTAGTTTCAACTTCTTGAGAGTTTTAAATGTCAGTGTATAGTACAGATAATAAATAAAATTAATTACACTGTTGATAGCTATATCTTTATCTTCAGAGATGAAAAAGCATCTGAAGGTTGATCTCGGGCCCAGATAAAAATGTTTCTATCAGCATTAATTTGAAATCAATGCACAAAACAGACAGATCTAAACATCATATTATGGGTTTTATGCTATAGAAGCTGTCTGGGTTTTAGAAAATAGGTATTACCCGCCTCCAACCTCTCAGGGACCTGAAGGCTTGTGGGATGACGGGTTTAGATGATGCTATCAGCTGCTGTTGCTAAAACACAGGCAGGAGACTGTTACAGGTCTGTAAGTTACCCCCATAAATAAATTAGCCAAAACACTGTCAGCAGATTTCAGATGAGAAAGCCAGAGGAACCCACAGAGACATTAAAGGGAGCTGGCACCAGACGGACCCACTTATACCTCCGGTCGGCATCGAAAACTGGGAAACACTGTCATCCTCTTGGCAGAGACCGATTGTAGCGAAGCCCTTTACCCCCAGCACCCAGAAGCCACAGCAGCAAGAAGGAACCACACCAACGGGCCAGACGCTGCCCGTGAAGATGCACATTTATTTAACCCACTGGTGGGTATTAATTTGGGGACAATAAAGGAAAAAAAAAAAGGCAGGTTGCAGGTGCAGCGTGTTCCGTACACTGCCCATCACTCTTCCAACAATGACATGGGAGAAGAATTAAGCGGATCCTAATTAAAAACCCAGAGCAATCCCAAACTGGCTTGGTTACCATCGTCATGGCTACCACAAGTGAGGCCAAGGTACGGGAAGGTGCCAGGGGATGAAATGCCAGCCTGGAGGGCGATGGGAAATGCCTGCAGGCCTCACCAAGAGTTTTTCCTGCACACTGAAACAACATTTCTGGGTGACAGGAACGATGCAGGATGGGGTAAATGACCTTCTCAACATCACACGGACGCAGTGTTTTCTGGCACTGGCCTGCCAGCCCAAGCTGGGAACAGGAGGGGAAAGTCTCAGGCGAGGATTAAACCTTGCTGGAGCCCTGAGAAGGTTTAATACCTCCTAATTGAGTAATTAATCATGGGTGGGCATCGAGGTCCCTGCAGTTACCACAGGTGCTGGGTCACTGTCACCTTCCCCTGCGGCAATCGAGGCTCGGGACGATCCCAGCCTTCAAGAAAAGCAACGACAAAGAAAAAAGTTGGACTTGGGTTTCTCCTCTGGCCACAATACAGGGCCTCTGCTTCAGGCAGTGGGTGCGAAGCGATGTGCTAACCTAGGGAAGGACACACTGGTATGCTCAGCTGGCACGGCCGGCAGTCACACACCTCCCCGGGCACATCGGTTTGTGTTACTGGATCAGCCCATACAGTCAGGAAAAAGAATAATTAAAAAAAGCCCAAAGTGAAGTGCTCCTCATTTATTTTTAAATGAGTAATAGTCTCATTAACGAAGGGCAAGGGGAGGAGGAGGAAAGGGCAGGAGTTTGGTCTGGGTGACGGCAAGGTACATTTTGTGAGAAGACTGAGGAGAGCAGCGTGGATCCGCACCCAAACACACCCGGCTCCGAGAAACAGCAATCAATGATTTTGCTGAAATAAATGGCCAGGCTGGGAAGAGACCAGACCCTCTCTCGCTCAGCGAGCACCTCTGACAGCTTCTGCCGAAGCGTGGGTGGCGCCGGGTCCCGTGTGCCGTGGTCACACAGAACTTGGTGTGCTCCCACGGCAACTTCCCTGTTCCCACTCCAAAATCCCCTGGGAGCCGGAGCAGCGCCGTGCTCCCCCCTTCTCACACCGGGTATTAGGGCAAGAGAGCCGCACACCTGAGAATCCCGGAGCCCCCAGGTTGAGTGATGCAGATCCGAACCCCCCCGCCTCCCCAAAAACCCCTCCGTGGGTGCCCGACGCCGGCACAGGGGGACAACCGGAGGAGCAAAGCCCTCGAGCGTGGGCTTTTAGTTTCGGGGAGAGCTTTGGGAGGATGGGGTCGGGAAAGGGGGGGCAACACCTGCCCCGAGGATGGGGGGAGGGAGACCAGGGGGTGCCTCCCGCCCGGGCCCGGCTCTCGGGCAGCGGCCAAACAACTTCCCGGCCCCGCTGCAAACTTTTCCCAGCGCCGAGGAGGCACCGCCGCCTCCCGCCCCGCCGGGTCCTCCCAGCCCAGCCCTCACCGCCGCCCCCGCGGCCGAGCATCCCCCGGGGAGCCCGAGAGGAGCCGCGGCGGGGAAGGGAGGTGAAGCGGGGCCCGGTAATGGGTTATCCGATCCCCCGCAGGGTTCCTTCCCGGCGGCTGAAAGCCCCTAATGCGCCCGGAGCTTCCTCCCCGCCTTCCCCAACTCCCCATTCCAGCCCCCCCCCCGGGGCACGATCGATGCCGCTTCTCCAGGGACCTGAGGTAAGGGGGATGCGATATCTCGCCGCCTCCCTCCCTCCCTCCGGCCACCCCACTCGGGAAGGGGTTTTGTGCGGGGGGTGGTGGTGTGTGGTGGTGTTGGTGGGGTGCCCGTTCCTACCTCTCGGCCTTGGTGAACTTGCGGAAAGCCTGGCGGAGGTCGTGGAAGGAGCGGTAGGTCTGGGGCTCCGCCGAGATGCCCTGCGCCCGGGTGGTGCGGGGCCCGATGTGCGGGCTGGGGGCCGGCAGCACCGACTGGCATTTGTGGAGCCGCCGGCGCAGCTCCTGGATCTCCTCGTCCTTCTCCCCCAGGCGCCGCTCCAGCTCCTTGATCCGCTCTTCCTTCAGCAGCAGCAGCTTGGTGAAGTCCCCTTCCAGCTCGGTCATTTTTGGGGGTGGTC
>KZ505809.1:782509-795418 GCA_002844005.1 Limosa lapponica baueri
CCCCCATCCCTGGAGTACCCGACCTCTGTCCTTGCCGGGGCACCCTACGTGCCACCCCGCATCCCTCCTGGCCAGGACAGCCTGTGTACCTCCCTGCTTGGGCACACCACATCCCACCCCTCCTGGGCACCCGCATCCCTCCCCATCCAGGACTCCTCATCCCTTCCTGCCAGGGTTCCCTGCCCTCCTCCAGGTGCCCCACATCCCTGCTCTCCAGGTCACCCCACCCACCCCTATCACCCTGTGGGCACCCAACTTCTCACACAGCAGGTACCCCTCATCCGAGCCTGCACCCCATGCCGTGAGGGAGCAGAACCCATCACTGGGCACACAGACACAGGGGCCTTGGTGGCACCTGGTCCCCCAGGGGGGATGCAGGCTGGGGAGGGCAGGCAGCCTGAGTGCTGGCCAGCAGCTCTGAGGAGGCAGGAACTCACCCTTCCTGGACTTATTTGGAAGAGTCTATCATGAACATGAATTTTTAACGCTGGCTGGCAAAGGGCACCATCAGTTCCCCTATCACATTCCCCTCCCCAACCACCCTTGCTTCCAGGAAGGAGGGCAGGAGCTCCTTACTGCAGGCAAAACAGGGGGGGGGGGAGGGGGGGACGACGACTGGCCCAGCCCCACAACCAGGCTTCAGGCCCAAGAGGAACCCAGGAACCCCACAGGGTCCACACCCCAACCTGGGGCAGCAATGGGGTCTCTTCCCCTGGGTTTGGGGCTCACAGGCCTTCTAGGTCAGGGCGAGGACAGGACACAGCATCTGAGCTGGGCTTGGAGGACAAGGCTTTATCAAAGGAGTCTTAAATTAAGGTGGAAAAGTCAATTAGCACCCTCTGTTTTAATGAGTTGGAGGTGGTGGGGTGTATTTGCACACGTATCCATCCCTCCAGCCCTTCATGTGTGGTTGGAAATCTCCGGGCTCAGATCTGCTCCCAGTTCCCATCCTCAGCCCAGGAGCATCCCTGGGACCAAGGGCTCAAGCAAGGCTGAGGGGGGCAAGCACTGGGATGTGGGTGGGGGGAATAAGTAAAAAATATTAATGGCATTTTGCTTTATTGAAAGGCAAAGAGCGCCATCTCGTGTAGGAAACCCTCGTATAGCTCGGGGCAGAGGTTTACAGAGGGACCCTCCACACACTGCTGGGGACGGGGTGATGCTGGGGAGGGACAGGGGGAGCTCGGCTACACACTGATGCTCGGCACCTTCATGGCAGAGTGTGAAAATCTTGTTTCTTAAAAAAATGCACTGTGCCTGCAATCCTCAGGGCTTTTGTGAAAGTAATTGCCGCCGGGGAAGTAGAGAAAGAAAACACAGCAGAAAATACACAATTTCCTTATAAAATACATAATCAAACAGTCAGATTTCACCAATGGCAAACCAGGCTTTTCAGAGTTATGTTTTCAACTCACTGCTCATTACTCATATTTAAGGAGGGCCTATAAGCTTTGGCCTCCACACAGAAAACAGGAACCAGGATAAATACTGAAATGACCAAAATTTAAAGAGAGATTGTAACAAGCAACACACGAGTGCTTCATACCAGATAAGTCTACAGTGTAATATGGTAATAAGTGTAATATGGTTTTAATTTGAGGTGGATGTAATCCTCAGTCCCCAGGAACATCAAGGACACAGGGTGCGGGTTGCTCCTCTGCATGTGGTCAGGAAGGTGCCTCCCGTGTTCCCTGGGGTCCCTAGTGATCTGAAAGCCCCAGTCCCCAAGGTACAGGGCTCCTAGAGGATTTCAACATCTAATAACTTCAGAAGTAACTCCTCATTTCAGTAATTGCCAAGACCCACTTCAGTAATTGCCAAGACCAACCTGGAAGCACTGCCAGAAAATCAGTGGAATACATGTAAAAAACCAAACCCCAAATATACTCAGCTCAAGTAGATTTGGAGAGCAAGGAGAGGGGTTTAGCACTCATATTGGCCGTGCTGCCGCCGTTCCCCAACACTCTTTCTATCCTGACCAAGGAAAGCAGAGGGAGGGCACCACACCAGCAGGGACTTCCAACAAGTAGCAGCCACAAGACAGTTCCCAAACGTAACTTTTGCATTTTTTGTCCTACAATGATCGTGTGTGCATCAGAAGAAGGAGGCAACTTTCTCCAGAGATATTTTTAAAAAACAGCTAAACACATTTTTTTTTTTATCAGAACTGTGCAATTCCATGTTCCTACCCCAGTAACAGCACTTTTGGATTTGAGTCATTTTGCAGCCCTAAGGGCCAGCAGTGCAAAGAGAAAACTCCAAGCATACTGTGAATTAAGTATAATTATATATTTACTGTGAATTAAAACAACAGCTAGGATCTTGTCATTGCCACCATGCACTGACAGGCTCTCCAGTCTTCACCAGTACCTTACTGGACCCCAAGTACAGACCCTGCCTATGGCGCTCTCTCTCTCTTGATAAATGGGGTTCTTACTTAAAAGAAATAAGATCTCTGGAGCAGAGGACAGCAGAAGCAGGTCCCAACCTGCCTTCTCGCCCATGCAAGCTCGGTTTTAAGTATATGAGTAGTCTAGCATGTGAGCATTATTAATGTCCCATCTGGCATTGGTTTCTTGGGAGTCACAGAAGGGAAAACACATTCAGTTGTCTACTTTGGATCTAAATTAAGGGATATATATATATATTTATATATATAATATGTACATGCCACTAAGAACAGACACTGAATTGAATCTGTGAACTTACTGACAGCCACAGCAATTCACCAAGGAGCGTTACCAATTTTACAGCCAGCAACTGCTGCAGCTTCAAGGTCAGCTCCTGGGGAAGCCCAAATAAGAGTTATCCTCAGAGCGAGTGGTTCATGAAGCCTGTGAAATGGCAGCCTGCCCTCTGTCCCTACATCAAGCCAAAGTCACCTTCAGATCCACTGGCCTTTCCAGGAGCACACTTGGTGTGGTATCTGGATTTAGCCTAAAACAACTGTGTTTTTATCTAAAGATCAGCATCTTTCAAAAAGCACAGAGAAGAAATACAGCCTGCAATGAAGCAGCGGCAAGAAGAATTAAGGCACTGAGTAGGGACAGACATCTTAATTGGCTTCGACCCTCTTGAGTCCTCCAGACACCCCATATATATATATATATTTATATATTTGAAAAACCAGGCAGGGAGCAAGGCAGCTCCTAACTGGAAACCCTTCAGGGCAAGTGGGTTTGGAGCAATGCAGCCAGTGACCTTGCAGCAACGAGAGGATTCAGCGTTACCCCACCTTCTTCCTGGGAGGGAAAGGTTACCTACCTGTCCCACCTTCCCTGCGAATTCAGCAGGCAGCTGCAGAAAATAACAGTGCAGCCAGTCCAATTTATCCTGGGTTCCCATTTATCCTAGATAGCCCCCCAGAATTAATATTTTGCTTTTGAGATGGGGACAGTTGCAGTTATTGCCAGTGATAAGGATGGGGACAAAAGCTGGTTGTAGCTCTTACAAGAGTCAGCAAAGAGTTTTACAACAACCAAATCACTAGTGCCTTTTATTAGCACTTCTTAAAAATGTGGCGAGACCCCAAGGGATTATAGTTTATCCAAGGACAGAACATGATACCACCTACAAGAAAGGGCAATGTTTTGCCAGATATGTCGGTCCCAGAGTATCCCGAAGGAACGAATCCCACCATTCCCATGACTAGCTCCAAACTATGGGTGAACATCCACAGTGACAATTTTTCACATACAAAGGAGGCAAAATGCAATGTGCTGTTGGAAGTAACCCTGTTGGCTGTGGCCAGCACTGCCAGAGCTTATTTTCTTGGCTCCCAGCAGCTTTTCTGTTACGAAGCACTATAGAAAACCATTTACAGGAAGTAGATACGTAAAATGTGCCAGCTATCAAACCCAGGAAGGATCAGCGCCTTCATTTCTCATTCAAGCTCCTTCTAATAAAGGCAGATCACTTTGCAAGCCCGAAGCACGCAGACATTACTCAGACTGGGGCTGTAATTATCCTCCTGGAAGCCGTGCCAGCTATCCCTTAGTGCAACTTCTAACAGAATATCAAAGGTGATGCTGGATTTTTACAAAATCAATAGCCTGGCTTTTATTCTGCCTCTACAGCCCCCACCATTTCTCTTTCAAACTCACTTTTGCAAGCAAAGAGCCGCTGCAGCAACAGAGTGGACTTGAGGTCACAGGACTGTGTTTTGGAGGAGCCATATGAAGTCAGTAACTCCCACCATGTTAAAAAAAAATACAAAAAACCCCTAAAAATCAGTATTTGTGATCTATTTAAATAGTGACAAAAGTCTATAAACATATTTAACACGTCCTCCCCCCGCCACACCTTGACATCAGCTAAAGTTTTGTGGCAGCTTCTTAAGGGATGCAGCTGTCTTATGGACCAGATGACACAGATGGAGCACTAGGTAGGACTCTACAATATTTAAAGGGGTTTACACTCACATTTGTAGAGGGACAGCATTAATAAAGCCAGTGATTAAAAAAGAAAAATCCATCAAAGGCTTTTCTGTTTTAAAGGGCAGCAGGTATTTCACGTATGTCTATCTGGAGGGTCTCTCTTCACACGCATGGGTGCAGTGCAGGAGGAGATGTGGCCAAGTGGGTCCTATGGGACGTGGTGCCCTAAGTCCCAGGTGTGATGCTGGTGGCCCTCACTGGCCATCAGTCACATCATTGCAGCATCTCCCAGCCCTGGCTTGTTCACACAACCCTGCTCTCCCTTCACCTTTCAGCTTTATTCAGTAAATCACCCCTTGGGAGTAAGTGCGATGCCAAGAGCAGGGTGGTACCAGATCAAGTGCTAATTGAATTTGGATGGAGCCCAGGCACTCTTTGCTTTCTTCCAGGTTTGTTTTTTAATTGTTTTTCTTATCACACACAAGATAACTTGTTATGGGAAAGTATTTTAAGATTATAAGGAGGAAGGATTAATTTTGTGCTGTTTCCATGTTCAATGAACATCATTTTAGTCCCTATTTCACTAGGTAATTTAATAAACTGTGTCACCTCCTCAGTGTTTAATTCACTAACAGCTATAAGGCCCATTTGGGCACCACCCCCAAATGGGAAGTAGAAAGCATCCAAACACAGTTTTCTTTGCATGGGGAAATGCAAAAGAGATATTTATGTTAAAAAATCAGAATCAGCCTCCTCAATCCCCTAGCAGCTGGCACTACAGAGCAGCCTGCACGCTAAGCTCCTTGTGGAGCTTCTTACAGTCTTTTTCACTGCCTGACACCTTCAAAAAGCACCTCTGAGTTGGCTTTGGGCAGAGAGCAGTGTGTGAGGATGTAGATGCTGCGTGGCTTACAGCTGTAAGCCCTGCAGCTACTAAAGTGTGCAAGAAATACATTGCTACTTTGGATCACAGAAAGCACCTCAAAAGCTCAAGCATTTCCATAGAACTGGATTGAATTTACCTTCCCCCCGCCCCCCCCCCGGCCCTGCTATTAGTTACAGCCCATCAAAACTTCCAGCAAAATGAGGTTACAGATACTGTGAGCTGGAGAAAGCTATTCCGATCACTGATAACTAGGATTTTGGCTTACAAAATTTCATTAGCTCACGGAAGTATAGTGATGTCCCACATGAAGTATTTTTCTTGCAGTGATAAGCTGGTAATATTCCCTTGTAGTCTTCTCCTCTTGCTTCTTGGCACATTTTCTCACTGTTGCTTATGACTTATTGCTTTGCATACAGTCCCATCAGCTTAATTTCTTCTCATATAAATAGAAATTAAAATCATTGTCAGAATGTCACAGGCAGGATGTTATTTTCCTTAATTTAAGCAGAAATAGAAAGCTGAAAATATTTTTATTTGGATACATCGGTATCACCACATACATGCTCTTACTGCCAAACTCTCACTGTGACCGCTCAACAGCACCAGAGGCTAGTGGGGAAAAAAAAGAAGTAGTCTTCAGGAACTCCAGGGATAGCAGGGATTTCATTCTAGTTTTATCCAGTCTGATCCCCCAGGACCCGTGTGGGTTTTGGCATGTCATTATATAAATAATATTAACTCTCCCCTCTGTAGGCATTTGCGCGGCTGCACATGCTCTCAGACACGCTCCCTTTCGTTCTGCAGGCACCCGTGACACACGGTGGGCTCGCTTTCTCCTCCTTCCCCGTCCCACTGCAACCCAACACATTTTTTGCCAGTATAAAGACCGCAAGGAGCACTTTTCTTCTTAATATTGAGAGGGTAAAAAGAAAAACTAAACAGCGCAAGCGGGACCTCTTGGGGCTACAATAATCCAGCATCCAAATATAGATGTTCTGAATGTCTATGCCTGAATTTCAGATGTGGGATTTTTTTTCCTCTCTCTGTACTGTCCCAGAAGAGTTTTCCTCTCTGTGTTTGTGGTTTTTGAGGCTGTACCCTCACTCCCATTCCGCATGTGGCAATTTTTGCAGAATGTTGAACGTGCAGGAAAAATGGAGAGCTTTGTCATAACTCAATAAAAAAAGTCACTCTCTGCCAGACTTGTGTCCCTCCCTTATCTTTTAAACTGGCAATAACTTCCTTTTTTATCACCTTCCATCCCTTGATCTTATTACAAATCTAGGCACAGGCTTTTCTGAACTAAGTGTCTTTTCTGTAAAGATTTTTAAAAATACGTAATTAAAAAATAAAAAATAATTGTAAATGGGTAATAAAAATCCCTTCACCTTTCAAGAAAACTCATCCTCCAGAGCATTTCAGCTTTTCTGCAGCCTCATCTGGAGTGGCAGTGAAACATCGTCCAATTTCTTCAAAGGCAGAAGGAAGAAATCGGACCAGTATGACTCAGAAAAGCACTAAGAGACCGTGCGCAGGAGGAGGAACAAAGCCTGTTGAGGAATGCTGTCCAAGACACGTGTAAAACAGCACATTTATAACCCAAAACTTGACAAAGCCAGAGCCAGCACGCACGTGGGGGGCTACCCTGTGGGGAGAGGAGGAGAACAACTTCAGGAGTGGTAGGAATTCAAGCCTGAGAATATACATTTTTCTGCTATGAGACCAATCATAGCACTTTCTCGTTCTTGCAAAACCACAGGAATGAAAGAGCCTTCACAATCACTTGCTATTCTGTCCAAAAAGGAAAAAAAATATAATAATCTTCTCCAAAAATGAGCTGCCATACTTGGTAGTTACATTTCCCCAGCATGAGCAGCAAGGCCTGCGAATGGCATTATTGCTGTGAAAAGGGGTTGTGACACGTGGAAAACATTTAATCCCAAATATTAAATCCCCATGCCTCATTTTTCTGAGACAGACAGGAAAAGACACACAGTAAGAAGGGTCAAGTTCTTGATAAAATGGCTGCTCTGCGGTTCCTGATGGGAAATGACGCAATTGACCAAAGTGTCCTGACTTCCTGCAACATGTTACCATGTTGAGCAATAACTACGTCCTTCGTTTCTCTTGAACCAACCAGGTGGTTCCCAGATGAGCACTCTGAGCCAGTTTCCACACTTTTGCAGAAAAAAAAGTACAGTTCCAGATCTTAAATATTTCCATCTCCTTCCGTTGCATGGTGATGCTCTCAAGATGAGCAAAATACTCCTATTTGCTTCTGGTTAAGAGCCCTTCATTGCCCAGCTATTGCCATGGAAAGATTCACTAATTTTTGTTTTGTCTCCTTTCTGAAGTACTGTTGATACAGACTAGAAACATATTAAAGTTCAATGCACTTGGGACTCGTTAAAAGCAAAGCCACCAAAGTCAAGAAAACAACAGGTCATAAATTACAGCAGTCAAGAGGCTTCTTTGTTTGCCACCTTGCAGATGACTGAAGATTGCCTGAGGGTCCACCTATCACTCTTAAGACATTGTGTTACTTCCACTAGTACATCTCCCAAGAGACATGGATGCCTCTGGAGGTTTTAGGGTCTTTTCATGGAAGCTGGTACAGACACCCAGTCCTACAACCACTGCAGGCTCAGGCTGGAGGCAACAAGGCTGCTGTCCCTGGCCCACCCCCACTTGCAGCAGGCTCAATGTTGCAGGTTGCTCATGGCTGTGTCCTGGCAAGTCAGGGCATCTTCATCTCAAGAATGGATAAACCTCACTGCTTTTTTGGTGAGGAGAGAATGATCATATTTATTCTCGCATCAGATTAGGAGAAATCAGGAGATCAGGATCTAAGAACAGCCCCTTTAGGGATTAGAGATCTGGAAGAGGATGTCCCCTTACGTGGCCAAATCTGTCACTACCTAATGGCACTGCTGATACTGCTAACATTGCCTACACTTGACAAACAGCAAGAGAAGCAGCTCAATGGAGAAACTAAAGACTTTTCAGTACCTTACAACATGAGGCGACCATGCCATGGGCTGCAATGCAAGAGGCACAGAAGAGGTTTCCAAACCCAAGTCCGCTGTACACAGAGCAGAGCTCTTCTCCAAAGTCCCCTCTTCTCCCTGGGAGTTGACAAGGTGCATCACAGCCCTCGCATCCACAGCTTCATTTTCCAAGGCGCTAAGTCCAGGCTCAACATTTCCCGATATGCTGCAGAGAACAAAGCACCTTCATCCTTCCTGCACTGTGTGCCGTATCATGCCTTCATCATGCCTTAATCATCAACATGCCTTCCAGCGAAGGGCAACAAAGATGATTAAGGGATTGGAGCATCTCCCTTATCAAGAAAGGCTAAGAGAGCTGGGACTCTTTAGTCTGGAGAAGAGAAGGCTGAGGGGAGACCTTATTAATGCCTATAAGTATCTCAAGGGTGGGTTGAAGGAGGAGGGAGCCAGACTCTTCTCAGTGGTTCCCAGTGACAGGACGAGGGGCAACGGGCACAAGTTGGAACATAGGAGGTCCCACTCAAATATGAGAAAAAACTTTTTCACGGTGAGGGTGGCAGAGCCCTGGAACAGGCCGCCCAGGGAGGTTGTGGAGTCCCCTTCTTTGGAGATTTTCAAGACCCGCCTGGATGCAGTCCTGAGTGATGTGCTCTGGGCAACCCTGCTTTGGCAGGGGAGTTGGACTAGATGATCTATACGGTCCCTTCCAACTCTAAAAAATTCAGTGAAATTCAGTGAAACATTGGTGTCAGAGGGCAACATCCAGCAGCTCAGCACAGCTGCTGGCAGCCACCTGGCCAGCCACAAATACATTAAGCTACCGATGGTCTATTTGGAGACAGAAACATTTCTGTAAAATGCTCAGCATCTCGTCTGTGACAAATCTAAAAAGCTCTCTGCTCTTCACAATCATGTTCAAGTGCCAAATTAAAACCAGTGTGCTTCGTGTGACAACTGACGGTTATCTTGGGAAAATAACACCAGGCCTGACCACAAAAGGCTGCTTCTCCTGAGGACCCTCCATGTTTATATTTGATCAGCTCCCAAACCAGGCTGTGCTATGGCTGGAGGTATTTGTGGAAGCCTGCTTTAGGGTATAATCCATCTTTTCCTTCTCGAGGTCTGCTAATCTCTTGCCTTCGAACATAGCACTAGAGATGACAACTCAAACGTAAACAGCACGAATTAACTCACTTGAGATGTCAAAAATGGCTCTTTAAAATTAGGAAGGTGGCAAAGAAAATGGAAAATGACCATTGCCTGTTTTTCTATAAAGGGAACATTCAGCAGCAGTAACGCCAAATGTGAGCTGCTCCTGGGCCAAAAATGGGCCTATGGGATGTGTATATAAATCTCAAGCAACGACTGCAGGAGAATCAATGACCTCCACTCAGAGCCTTGAACTCCATGTTTATTTTCTCACAAATGACTCTTGCTTTGTGCTATTCCGTCTTAAAAACATCATCAACAGGTACTTTCATGACGTGGCAACATGTGCAGTCATTCCAGCTCGGCATCGCCCCACATCAATGAACAATCCCACCAAGCTCCAGCTGGAGGCACTGGGGTGGGGGTCTCCAGCCTGACCCTGCTCCCAGCTACAGCAGGTTGCTCAGGGCAGCGCCTGGGTGCATTGGGCCAGTCCCCGAGGATGGGAGTCCCCATCCTGTCCCAGGGATGCTCTTCCAGGAGACTGTTCATCCATCAAAGAGGCTGGTTCTAGACTACAGAAACAGCCCCCATTCCTTACTTTGCTACTGAAGTCTGCCTCATGGACAATGCTGTCATTAGCTCCATTATCTATTATTCTTATTATTCTTTTATTACTTGGCTTGCAATCTGCTTTTCTAGGACACCATCGGAGCTTCAACTACTTCACAAATACACCGAGAATATTTGACTTTATGAGACCAACTAGCACCCTGGGACATCCCTGCCATGTGCAGTTTTGTGAAGCCTTTTAACTTTTATATCTTTATATCAATATTTAGGTGTTTTAGATTAACTGCTTATTTTATTTTCTTTCAGCAGAATGTGCATTCTCAGAGAACATCCTGTAGCCTTTATTTGGATTTCCACAGCATTTTAACAATAATAATGTAATTTCCTGACAGAGCTGTTAGCGTCAATCTCTGACTGTGAGAAATTAATATACTGAATGTCAATGTTCCTTTCCACTTCAGTTTTGCCTTGATTTGCAGCTATATTTACTTTATTTCCCTTGAGGGCTCTGTGCTTTCTAAAAACATTTTCATTTTAAAATCCCAAGCAACATTCAACTTCTGTACCCTTTCCTTTTGGAAGCTACTGACCAGGGAAACCATTCAAAGAAGAGAGATCCTTAGATGCCAGCAAACTCTTCCAACGCAAGTTTTCATCAAATCTTCCTTAGAAATAGGCTTTCTTTAAATGATTAAATACTTTTTGACTAGTAATGCCGTGCACTGCTCACCACAAACATTCATACTGTCTTGGGTGGAGAAATAATTAAAACTCCCACAGATTTGCAAAGGCACTATGAAGAATACAACCGAGAAGTTCAGTCAACACTGACTTTAGCAGCAAAACCTTATGTATTTCAGGCAGAACAGGTCAAACAAATTAATGAAAGTTAGGTACAAATTGATAAATGGTTAAGGGATGTGTTACAGTTGGGGATCTTTTTTTTTTTTTTTAAAGTCTAGTAAATATTTATGCTGAAAAAAATGAAAAGAGTTACTGATGCCACTGAAATTACTACTGAAACACCTTGCGTATAGTTGTCACTGTCTTCAGAAGCAATGTTTTCTGGGTTTTTTTATCTGAAGTTCAAAGCTATATTTATGACCTTTTTTATACTTTCTGTTAAAGATGTGAAAGCACAAGTTCAGCAAGAGGTCCCTAACACCAATGGAGCATCTGTGGTATAGACCAGCTCAGTGAGGGGAGCAAAACCAACAAAACCAGATGCCTTTTTTAAAGTATAAGTTATTATTTTTCCTCTGGTCTATTTGTTCTTCATTTGAGCATTTTATGCATCACCTGCTTCCCACATTAGAGCCTGAAAACAGCTAGATAAGCACGCTTTGCTCCCATGAACCACCTTATTCATCAGCCAAGAGACAACACTGTTTTTAAAAGTAAAAGGACAGGGGAGAATTGCTATTCAGTCAGTTGTGCTTATGCATATATTAAGGAAAAAAATATCAAGATGATGGACCCAGCTGTATTATTTTAGAAATCTTATTTTCCCCCCTTTCCAGGCTCAGTCCCACATGCAAAACAGCCTCTTGCCAGTATGAAAGCCTGGTCCACCCAGCTGAACTTGGCCCTTTAGGATCCAGAAAAGCTTGTGGCAACTCACCTGGGAAAGGGGTTTTACAGCCAGTCTTCAGTGACTGCTCAAGGCTGGGTATAAAATTTCTTCATACCCTTCTCCACTGAAATCAGAGCCCATTAAAAACAAATTTCCGACATCTACAGAGCAGACTTCAAACCGACTTCAGGTCTTTGGCAGACGTTTTTCCTATTGTAGCTGGACTCTTGCCACTTAAAAAAAAAATATTTTTTCCCCTACATCATAAGTTCATCGCATATAAGTTTGAAGCACAGAAAACAACACTCTGAGTGAACCTACACCTGAAGGTGCACATCCTAAGCTATATTCTGTATCTGCTTTTAAAAGACACAATGAAATTCCTTTTCCCACTGAAATTTCCCACTAGCCATAAAAGTAAGCGTTAGGCAGAATAGACTTGTTGCCCACATGAAAGATCCCCATTATGTTAATTCTGCTTAGACTGTGGTCACACAAGGAGGATATGTGCTACTCTAAATGGTACCTGCATTAAAGAAGTCTGAGAAGTCCTCAGCCTAGTTGGGATTTTTGGGTTGATGTTTGTAATATCTTTCTGCAGAGTTTCCAGTTCTAAATCACTTGAAAAGCTGCATCTTAGCTGTCTAGTACAGCCTCGTTTTTTTCCAGAGGTCATTTACATGCAGCTGAAATTCTTCTAACATCTAAAATACCCTGATTTTAGCTAAAAATCAAAGTGCATTTACATAATGCCAAACAGTTAGCACGATCACAGTTTTACAAGCACCTCTGCACTCACATTTTCATGAGATGTCCAACATGCTGTCCACTGCATCTCTGAAAAAAACCAGGATCTTTGCAGGATTCTGTATTAGAGCTGACCTGTGCCATATGATCCATATACTGCCTCCAGCTCACGCACTCCCACTCTAAACCCTGTAGTGTAACTTCTGATTTGAGAGGAACATGCCCAACAGCATCCCATGTCCAGGCCATGAGGGTCCCAATCACCTTCCAGGTGTGTCCTGTCCTGGAGCAAGTCTCAAGAGGAACAACTATTGCTATGTATTCTCCCCATGGCAGGCTGCTAATATTTTCTACTCTGTGCGCTGTACTAAAGACTTTACTTCTTTATGGGGGTACACCATCCTGTATCTGCGCTTCGGCTTCAGCTCCTTGCAAATGGGGCAACTCCAGCTAAAGTTAGCCGTTGCTTCCATCTGGGCTTGCTCCTGCTCGATGCACCAACGGTGCTGCCTCCTGCAAACACACAGAATCACAGAATCTTCATGGTTGGGAAGGACTTTTGAGATTGAGTCCAACCATACACACACAAAAAAAAAA
>KZ505809.1:796508-806769 GCA_002844005.1 Limosa lapponica baueri
AAAAAAAAAAAAAAAGTCAGTCAAATCACAGCATCCTGGGAGATTTGGCGGTGCAGCCTGTAAACTTTAAAGAATCAGCCACCACCCCTGTGGCCAGTTTGTTTCGAAGCTCAGAGGTGCTGCGCAGCTGGTGGGTAGAAGCGCAATAAGCATGGCTGACAGTGGACAAGGTTGCTTCTCTCTAGCTTTTCTTTTTTCCCTCCAGCCCCTCTTAAACCAAATCCTTCCAGAGAGTAACTCCATCTAAGGCTGTGGATATGACTCCATCTAAGGCTGTGGATATGACTCCATCTAAGGCTTAGGCATCCAGCCTAAGTCTGGCAAGTTTGTAGGCAGCTAAAAGTGAGTCATTGCAGAAGAGCGAGCAGTGGCTTTACCCAGCACAGCCCATTGCAGCCTGGTAACCGGTGATGCTTTGCTGTGTACATTTCCCATTTCCATAATTAATATAATGACTTCCCCACCCCCGGATTCAAGTCTGCTTGCATCTCCGTAAGACCTGAGAGGCAAATGCAGCATGGTCCAATTATTCAGTCAGGGATGAGAAGTGAAACAGAATTTTGATACTGATAAATAACAGGTAGAGTCACTGAATACCTTGAATATTTTTCCTGGTTTATTGTTTAGGACATTCCTGCAAGACCGCTTTTAGAAACCCAGGGAATCTTCTGTAATTTCAAGATAAACACTTTCTGTGCTCTGTCTTATATATACACTTTATATTCAACAGCATAAAATTTTCCTCCAGTACAAGCTGAATGAGCCTGCTTACATATTGAAAAAAAAATCTGTGCTATTTCTAAAATATAATTACTTGTTGATTCCAGAAAAGGTAATAAGAAAAAGGGTTTGTCGAGCAAGAGGAATGGAGAGCCAGATGCAAAGGGAAACACATTCCCTTTGCAATGGGGGTTAGCTCTGCAGAGCTCAAAGTGCCCAGAGGAAAGAAAAGCTAGTGGGAAAAATAAATAAATAGAGGTTTAACTGATGGCAATGCTGCACCCCAGATAATCAACAGTTTCTGAGGACTTGAAAGGAGCCACACCCCAGGGACGCCATTAAATTCTTACGATATTGGCACTTCTTAAAAAAGTTCAACTTTTGGATACGTTAGACTGATCTAAGGTTACAATAAATGTACACACTATATTTCCATTGACACTAAAAAGGTCTTCAAAAGTTGTCATGCATGCTATGAAAGAGCAAGATCCTACCCTTTCCCATGATTTTTACAGTTACTAGATGAATAAAAATATTGACATTTGTTCCCCCAACTGTGTTAAATATAGTTTTATAACAGCATTGATTTTGAATATTCTGGTAGGATTTTTGTACCGGCATCGTTCTCTAGAAGGTTTCAGTAATTGTGAGTTAGTTACGAGGATGGCACATTATGGCCTGTAGAAGAGTTAATGATAAACGACAAATAGAAAGTCTCCAGTTCTTTCGTGGATAGAAAGTGCTCTGCCCACCTCTGCCTGATACTACCAGCAATAACACCTAGACAAGCTAATTCATACTGCTATGAGGCTATTCCATAGGAAAATGCAGGTGAATTTAATTACAAGGCAGAAATACAGGTCGGGCCATCTGTCCATCACAAGAAGCACAAGCAGAAGATATTTACCCCTTCACAGTGACTTTTGTGACATTTCTCACTTGCAAGAGTTGACAGTGTTGTTAACAAGAAAAGATAAAACCACAACAAAATCAAATCTGGGCTGCATCAAAAGAAGCGTGGCCAGCAGGGTAAAGGAGGTGATTCTCCCCCTCTACTCTGCTCTGGTGAGACCCCACCTGGAGTACTGTGTCCAGCTCTGGAGTCCTCAGCAAAGGAAGGACATGGACCTGTTGGAGCAGGTCCAGAGGAGGCCATGAAGATGGTCAGAGGGCTGGAGCACCTCTGCTATGAAGACAGGCTGAGAGAATTGGGGTTGTTCAGCCTGGAGAAGAGAAGGCTCCAGGGAGACCTTATAGCAGTACCTGAAGGGGGCCTAGACGAGAGATGGGGAGGGACTCTTGATCAGGGAGTGGAGTGATAGGATGAGGGGTAATGGTTTTAAATTGAAAGAGGGGAAATTTAGAATAGATACTATAAAGAAACCACCCTCTTTCCTGTGAGGGTGGTGAGACACTGGAACAGGTTGCCCAGAGAAGCTGTGGATGCCCCATCCCTGGAGGGGTTTAAGACCAGACTGGATGAGGCTTTGAGCAACCTGGTCTAGCGAAGGTGTCCCTGCTGACTGCAGGAGGGTTGGAACTCGATGATCTTTAAGGTCTCTTCCAACCCGAACCATTCTATGATTCCGAGAATATGACAAAAATGAAACCCTGGAACTTGAGCTCTGACTTCACAGCCCTTTTCAGCTCAGAGTTGATGGTTTCTTTCCATATCCACAAGTCAGTCTTTGGACTGGTGATAGTGCAGTTACAGAGCAGTAAAATCTTTAGAGAGCACATTCATTTGTCAGAAATCAGGTTCCCCTCCTTCAAAAAAAACCAACACCTCAATTAAGTTTCCAGCTTGACTTACATTAAAAAAATAAATTAAATTAGGCCACCACAACATGCCCTGAAGACCTTCTTGACAGGTAGAAAAAAAGGGAAAAAAAAGGAAAAACATAATCATCCGGTATTGACTAAAACTGATTAAACTTTTTTTCAAAAAGATATTTTATAAAAATACAATGTTTTATCTTGAAACTCTCCCAACAGTTGAGTCAACCCAAAAGGAATTTCGGGTTTCTTCATTCCACAAGGAGAGGGGAAAAAAAAAATAAAACACATACACAATTATTCCAGTTGCCCAGAAGTACACATTTTTTGTTTGCTGGCTGAACCAGAAAGCAAAGTTTTCCACCCAGCTCTGTCCTCGAAGGCAAGGTTTGCAAGTGGAAGCGAGCTGAATTCTTTAGATGATGAGTAAAGCAGAAGAGTGGCCAGCATGCTGCCAGCTGCCTTGGCTCTGCACTCGCACCCTATAAAAACTCTACGCGCATCACCCAGAGCAGCAGCAAATCCTTCCATGCTTCGGGATGTCATCAGTGGAGTTAGCCCCAACCATACTCTAAACGTAAAGTTATTCTGCTTATTGCAGCAAGGGGCACATGAGTGCTCAAGACCCTGTTCGGTGATTGCTTTGAAGCAGACGTCCCAGAAATTATTCAGAGTTAAAGTGACCTTTTCTAGTTGCTCATCCAGAAAGGGTCTAACAACTTGTGGGCTAGTCCAGGTCTGTTTGGATTAACCAGCTTTTTCTTTGCTTTTTGTCATCCCATCCCAACATATCAGAGATATTTTGACTGCTTTCTAGAGCAACTGAATGCATTCCCTCACTTTTTTTTTTTGGTAAACTGCCAAAAATGTATGGTCCCAGGGAGAATATTTGTGTACAGTTCAGAACTGACATATACATTACTTGGTATCTGAACATTTTTTTTTCCCCGGACATACAAATTAGCAATCAAAATATCTGGAACATGCCATTCCTAACCAATACCCAGGGCTACATATTATCTGAAAATTGTAAATTTGTTACTGGACACTAGAAAGACTTCAGCAATTTCCAGCTGCAAAAAGTTTGTGATAAGTTTGGCTGCTTTCAAAGAGGGAAAAAAGAAGTACCTTACATAAACATGGCTAGCAAGGTTTGCCAGGAAGAGTGGACATCTCTTTTGACAGCTCCAGCAGAAAGCAAGCCTGGAGCTGCCTGATAAGGCACTTTTTCCACTGGAAAAATGACAACTTGCCAAAGCTGAAACTTTCTCAAAGTGTCAAAACTTCAGGGTGTTCTTTCTTGAGTGCAGGATGGTGTCTCTGCTCACAATGAGAGTGGCTAGAAGTGAAGTGGCCAGGAAAGCTTGTAAGGTCGATGTTATTTTTATGTGTTTGAGTTTTTCTAGCAACACCATACCTACCCACCCCCTCCACCCCAGGAATCCAAAACGATGCTGCAGTGGAGCAAGGAGCCTGCATCACTGCTGTAAAAAGGGGAAGGGGTCCCCAATGCTACCTACACCAGAGCTTCTCTTTGCTTTCCCCTGCATCACTCCACCCTCTTACTCCACCTGGATGCTTCTGTCCATAGGACTATCCAGCATTTATCTCCAGAAGATAAAGAGTTGTAAGGGCCAGAGACGTTATATGAAAAACCAGAGCTGAAAAGGCGCTTCCTGCTAGGGAGGAGCCAAGCTCTCAATTAACAAGTACTTTTGGGGGGAATGGATTCAGACACACGTTAGACCTTACCAAATTCACTGGCCTCAGAAAAGCCCCACAAACTCCCAAACACTTCTTAAATCCCCACAGCTTTGTCCCACTTCCCAAATGCAGCTCACAACAGTAAGCTGTTGTTTTATATTTATAGTGAACTTGAAACAGAGCTAACCTCAATCTCTCTTTCTTGGTCGCAGCTTAGACAAAATGCTAGAAATAGACTCTGGAGGCGTGTTATCAATTTTTATTTATTTTAAAGAAACACCATTTCTCTAGGCATGGAAACATTTGAAAGTTTAAGCTTGGCCACAGCTGAAAAAGGTTTGTTTAAAAACACCGCTTCAAGATGAATATATTTCCCATACATCATTATGCAGGACAGCTTCAAGGAGCATGCTGGCAGCCTATCAGCTGGTAGAGCTCATTTTAAACAGCAAAGCAAACTGCAACACCCAAAAAACTAACAGCGTCCCAGATTCATTAAAAAAAAAAATTAAATAAAATAAATGCTTCAAAGGACAAAAAAATATCCCTTATACCTATGTTTTAGTGACACAGCCCTGCTTAAACTACTCGATCAGTCTATTTTTCCATTCTATTTATTAAATATTTACTCTGCTAGTGGTCAGTAGTCACACATCCAAAAATAAACACCACTACCTTGCATCACAGACCCTTTTTTGTTCAGATTTGGCCTGACACAGAGGACCAGCCCAGCCACCCACCTGAACTCGGGGACAGCTTGGCAGCCCCGCTGAACACCACCACCATGATTTTGCTGGCTGGATCCAAACCTACACCCTCAGGGAAGTTCACATTTAGACCAGGCAGAGGGGCCAAGCCTCATGACTTGGACCTGATCGACTTTTTGTAGCCTCCCAAAGAAGCAACAAGCCATCCCGCTTCTGACCTGGGCTCCGGTCATGTCTCATACCCAACAAGCCAACTCTACCCTAGCCTCTGCAAGGAGAGCTCTACACCTTCAGGCTCGAGACCACCCATGATCAAAACCAAGGCACCAGAAAACAGACCACCTGGCAAACACTGATAGTAAGGAAAGAGAGGAAAAAAAGAGAAGAGCAAGATGTAGAGAAATATTTTAAGAAACACATTTTTTGGCCAGCAGTAATTCTGGTTCTTAGCACTGTAACACTGCTGAACCAGAGATAGGTATCTCAGTTTCCAACACTGAGATGACTGTATTTTGTGGGGCAATGGGGCCAGAGTAACACTTAAATGCAGTTTGGCATCTCTCCAATTTGTATAGGTGAATAATTTTTCCCATACCTACAGAGCTTGAGGAGTTGATCTCCTGTTTGCAGCTCTGTGCTTTCCTTTCCCAGTAGTACTCAGTACCCACTTGTTATTTCTCATATCCTTGGGGGTCACAGGAACTTTTTTAACTTTATTTTGCAGTTCTCATACCCTTTTCCCCCTTTTTCATCCCCATGAGGATTTGGCACAGGCTGTGGACACACAGCAAGGGACAGACCATACAGTCCGGATCTACTCCACGACACCTCTGCCTGAACAAGAACAGCCAGAGTGAACCTTGATTCATTTTTTCCTGCCACTAGGAAAGTCAGTGACAGATGATGGAAAGGTGGCAACAGGCTCTTCGTGCAAGGAAGAGTATCCTCTCTGTCCTACACAAGACTGGTCACAATTACACTGCAGGAACCTCACAAGAAATTTCCCAGATAAGAACAGATGTGTAGTTTCACCTGCTGGTTTTTTTTTTTTCCTCTTGTACGATCTTGGGCACTTGCAAAAATGCAAACCAGTAGCACAACAGCAGTGTCAATGCAAAGAAAACTCAGCTTCCCCATTTTTTACTTGCTTCTCTATCCTACTGGCTAATTACTGGGCAGGCGTTTACCTTGGTGTTTGGATTAGGCTCACCCCTAGTTTGATGGGCATTATCAAATACATACCCGAGCAAATAATTTTGCCCCTTCTGCAGAGAAATAGCTGAGCCACAGTCACCCTTCCTGGTGCAACATGCTGTGAGGTTAAATGATACTTCCTGCTGACTGTTCTTTCCTTCACTCCACAACAGGGCACTTTACTTTCCTTCTATTTCTCAACGAATTGATAAACCAGGGACTTAGCCCAAGCCAGGACACCAAAGCCTATCACGGGCATGATTTCATGCTGAATCACTGGAGACAATCCTGTTCCTGTTTTATAAGCTTTTGTATTTGATGCTTCAATGATATCAGAATGTCCCATGTGCTTTTCTGCAATACCACAACATAATAAAGCATGCCTTAATTCAGTGTGCTAAAGAAACACTTTTCTGAAGTAATTTATTACATATTAGAAAACTACAACGAGTCATGGAAACATGACTACTGGAGTGAACTGGGAAATATTCCACATGCCTGCATTCACCGGGCTGACACAGGAGTTATGAAATGGTCTTTGAAGAAAAATGCAAGTGGAAAAAAGCAAAAGCCACATGGAAGAAAACAGCATTCCAAACTATTTGCTCTTGCCTCCCCCAGGTGGCCAAAGCTCAGAAGAGGCAGAAGACTCGGCTTAGTGATAGGTCTGGCTTACAAGTGCCGACCTGCTCCTCAAAAAAACATTCTTCCCTGGTCTCCCAGCAGAATAAAAGTCTCCAAGGCCCACCAAAGTATTTTTATTTTTTTAACCTTATGTTTATATAAAAAAATAAATAAAAATTCCTCCAAATCTTATTCCCTAGACTTGCCTAGTATTTTATGCAAACTGTTACCATTTCTCTTATCAACGTCCTTATATCCCAAGATCAGTATCACTTTTCCTACCTCCACTATTCTATGTGTTTAGTTAATTATTTGCCCCCTCAAAAAAAAAATAGAACAGCGGCATTGACCCTGCCTTCTTCACACCTACACCCAACCACAGAGAGATTTCCCTTTCACCAGCAGCTTTCCCTTACCAAGTAGGATTTTGGATTGATGTTAATATTGCCAACTCCTCAGCTCCCAGCTGACTCCTGCCAGTTTGTGCCTGAAAGAGATGTACTCCATCACACGGGCTCACCGGAGGACCAGGAGACAGCTGCAGTATTTAATGAGAAATATCTTGCTCCAAACAGAACAAAAAAACCTCATTCAATGGCATACTATTTGTCCCTAGAAATGTCTTTTTCCTTAGGAGGGTTTATAGCCACATGGATAACTTTATACTTTCCATTCTCCTCCCTTGGACACACCAACAAGCCACAATTTTTCGCTTTGGTTTGTAACATCTGGCGATGGCTGTTTCAAGCTACGGTGTGCTGCTTGGCTTGTTTCCCCTCGTTTGAACCTTTGTCCTATGACAAGCTCCTGAGGATGCTACCAGGATCCTGAATTTACACCTGTTGTAGAGCCAAGGCGCCCAGGTCCATGTGCTGTTGAACAGCTTTATTTCAACTGATGCTCCAGGATCTCTCCAGAGCTGCAAAAAAACCCCTCTCTCTCCTGTATGAAAAATAGGTTATATGCTGTAGGTACCCATGCAGGCAGCAGCCTTTTGAGTTCATGCAGCCTCATGCAGGGTGTCCTTCCAAAACAGATACGAAATAACTGCAAGTCCTGTCTTTTCCACATCACTTATTTGTCCTGAAAAAAAAAAAAGGAAGGAAACTTTTCTCCTACACACACAAGTGCCACAAAAGGATGCAAAATAACTGCATCTGGCCTTTCAGTTTAATTATTTGTTTTGTGAGCTTTGGTTTCAGTTGGGGAGAGTTTTTAAGTATATCATTTTAACAAGTCCTAACAGCATTAGGTTAGTTACTGTCTGTGGTTTATACAGTAAGTCCAATTACTACTATTTACTTATGTTTAACATAAACCATTAGTATTTGGACATCCCATTACTTTTGAACGTGCTTGAAGGTGAAATAAGAGCTGGTTGGGAAGTCAAAGCTTAGAGAAAGCCATTTCCACCTCAAATAATTTTAACGTCAGCTTACTGCGGAAGGAACAGGGGAAAAATAACCAAAAAGTAAAAAACAGATTTTAGCTGTACTTACACTCCCATGGCATGGAAATATTCAGCTAGATCTTCATTTTCATTGCCACAGCTCTTCTGTTTTGTCTGTGAAGCACATATTCAGAAGTTTTCTTTTCAAATAAATATTGTTTCCTTCCATTTCATGAGAGCCATGACCATTGAGAATTATGAACTAGCCACTTTTATTTTCGTACGAAGGACAACTTACCCATAACATTTTGCATTATAATTACTCTGTTTTCAAATAATTACTTTTTATTACTTGCTTCTAAAGTACACAGTGTTATTAGGCCTATGATAAACCTATCTTTTTCCAAGACCTAGTAGAGATCATACTATAAGCATCAAGAAACTGCATGAACTGGGGAGTGGAAGTGAGGAAGCAGGTTGGGAAATTTTCAGTATAACTAAAAATAGCTAAGCATAACTTTCAATTAACTTCCCAAGAATTTGGGTCTTCTGAAGAATTATTTGCCAAAGGGAAAGACATGCCAGCAGGAGCAGAACTAAGACACACTTCTCATAACAAGGAGACAAATACATTTTCATAACCAGTGTTGAACACCAGCTCCTGTTTTAAATCGCTTTTTTGCAATTACTTTTTGGATTTTAGAAACCACTGTGGAGCAGACAGATTAGGAACAAGTACATTTCATGTTCTTGATGGTACACAGTTACCTGCATTCACGACAGGACTTGGTTTCTGAGCTATGATTATTCAGGCTGGCATTACACCACAGAACAAGAATGGAATTACAAAACTATTATTTATACTTTTCCCCCTTGTGATCCCCATCAGAAGCATTTGCAGAAAGCCCACAAGACTGCAGAAGTCATAATGCACCGTGTTACAAAAGACATTGGACTTGCAAGCAAAGGGAGAACATTTCTGGACCAGTGTAGTGTCAATATTTGATCAATACCCAAACATTAGCCTTACATGAACACAGCTCATATCAAGCTGTCATAAATCAAAAGAGTACTTATAACCACAGATTTATCTTGAAGCCACAGACTCACAATACTTCTATAGTTTATTCTGTTTTCTTTGGCAGCAGCACAATCCAATGCCCTCTGGGCACAACGTGTGCTGGTGGCAAATCACTGCCACTTCTCTGTGGCATGATCAAACCCAAAACGTCTCAGCCACAACAAGCAAAAAGTAGCAATGCAAGAGGCTAAAGGTTCCTGAGCCTGAAGGATGGGGATGCAGAAACCCCATTCACACCAATTTTTAAAAAGAGTTTGCTTTTCACCTGATGTCACTTTTGGAACTGGGACCAAGTGGTTTACACACACACACATATATATACACACAGGCTGTTTACTCCAATATAAATTCCTTTGCATCCTAGAAGCAATTCTCTAGCAGGGTATACTGCAGGCTGCTGAAATATAAGGCTGTTTTTGAAAACCATTAAGACTTAAATTGAATTGTTTATAATTAT
Organism: Limosa lapponica baueri; assembly: GCA_002844005.1. Taxonomy (NCBI): domain Eukaryota; kingdom Metazoa; phylum Chordata; class Aves; order Charadriiformes; family Scolopacidae; genus Limosa; species Limosa lapponica. The sequence goes on from KZ505809.1 coordinate 806,162, forward strand.
AGACTACAGCAGCACTACAGTATGCAGATTTATTCTGGGGAAAGGGAGTATAATGATGTTTATATAGCTCTAATGGGTTGTAGTAGTGTTTAACACAATCTGTAATTCATGGCTCTTAGTACACTGTCCCGGTTTGAGGTAAACTACAACCATCTTTCTGATCAGTGATTTTACATTTTAGCTTGGCCTCTTCTAACTCTCTGAAGTTAACAGCACATTGTGGAGAAAACTGCTCGTTCTCAGAGTGATAAGACCAATGTTTGTACTTCATGCCAAGGCACGGTGTGCAGACAGGCTCCTGCTTAGACTTATTGCTGTAACAACCAAGGGCAGCTAATTTTGTTATTTGCCCCAATGGAGGGTCAGAAACAGAAAAGCATAGAAGTGTCCCCCCCTGTGAGGAGGAGGGGACAGGAGATGTGACCCAAACCTGACCAACAGGGTATTCCATCCCATCTGCCCCACGCTCAGGGTAAAAGCTGAGGGATCAAAGGGTCAGCCTCTCTCTTCAATGGCCAACATCCAAAGAGGACCCTGTCTGTTCATCTGCCTTTGATCCCGATCCATGTGTTCCTGACTCCAGAGCTGGAATCCAGTTCCCATCCGTC
>KZ505809.1:815279-835821 GCA_002844005.1 Limosa lapponica baueri
CACCCTGGTGAGGCCACATCTGGAGCACTGGGTCCAGTTCTGGGTTCCCCAGTTCAAAAAGGACAGGGAACTGCTGGAGAGAGTCCAGCAGAGGGCTATGAAGATGATAAGGGACTGGAGCATCTCTCTTATGAGGAAAGGCTGAGACACCTGGGTCTTTTTAGTCTGGAGAAGAGAATACTGAGAGGGGACATCATCAATGCTTATCAATATCTAAAGGACGCATGTGAGAGGATGGAGCAAGACTCTTTTCAGTGGTGCCCAGCAACAGGACAAGGGGCAACAGGCACAAACTAGGACCCAAAAAACTCTGAACATAGGAAAAAACTTCTTTACTCTGAGGGTGGCAGAACCCTGGAACAGGCTGCCCAGAGAGCTGGTGGAGTCTCCGTCTCTGGAGATATTCAAAACCTGTCTGGATGTGATCCTGTACAACCTGCCCTAGGTGACCCTGCTTTGGCAGGAGGGTTGGATGAGGTGATATCTGTAGGTCCCTTCCAACCCCATATCATTCTGTGATTCTGTGATTTGGCAGTTGCATCAACAAGATGCCACACAATACCCCGAGGACCACAGTAACTGGATACTCAGAGATTGCCACACCTGGAAGCCACCCATCCCAGAGATTTGTGGCTGCTGAATTTATTCACATCCTTTTCTAGGTGCAGCAAACCATCCCCAGAATCTGCACTGGCTTGCCTCACTGCAAGCATATTTAGTCGGATGATGTTCGGACGATGTTTTCATAGCAATTCCTGCAAACCCACAGTTTGCAGGCTACGTGTACTTAGACTACCACTGAGAGGGATTTATTGCTCCTGCCATCTTCCTCCACCAAGCTAAAACCTCCTGTTGAATACAGGCTGTGTCTCTTCTTCCAGTTTCCCTGCCTGGGGTAGCAGTGGCAATGGGGCAGATCAGCTGGGAAAGCCTTTGGCGCAGAGCGAACAAACCAGCGTCAAAATGGTTGCACAGGGCCAGCCCTTAAACCATGATCTGACTTCAGCACTTTGCATTTATTTACAAAAAAATGTGCCTGGGTAGGTGCCGTCAGAGTTGCGGTGACCCAGGTATCTGGTCAAAGGCCTGCAGGGAGCCAGGAGATAGAGCAGGTTAACGTTTAACCCATGGGGACTGTAAACCAGCCCCAGGGCTGCTGAACCTTTGGAGTTTGATATGATGATTAGGGAATAACCAGAGTGACACGTTGCAAACTCTCCATAATCAAGGAGACCTTTTTCCCTGGCGGTGATCTCCAAAATTTCTCAGGTACGCGGTCTCTCATCCTACCCAGAGGTTCGGGGCGCGGAGACCAGGTCCACCGCGAAACAAAGCTTTTGGCCAGGATGGGGAAGGAGCAGCTCTATTGCATGCCTGCCCCCTCTCCCTGATGGTGCCCCACCATCAGATTCATGCCTGGAATGCTGCCAGACACTGGTGGGGCTGGACTGGGGGGCTGGGACCCCCCTGCACCGTGTGGCTTGACCCACGCACCGGCACAGCCCTGCGCCGCTTGCCTTGATGTTTTGATGAGTGAGGTGGGGAGAGAGGGGCTCCTTAGGGACCTCGGTGTAATTTCTGCCCGGCAGCGGTGGCAAGGAGCATTTTTTACCGCTTTCCCCCACCGATCACCGGCGGTTGCCAGAAAAGTGAAGCCAGACAAGGTGGAGGGGGGAGGAGGGATTTTCCGTGTGATAATTCGGTCTTGATTCGTTAAAGTGCAACTTTCTAGGGCTAATCATTAGAGACCATTCCAGCCGACTTCTTATTCCTCCTTCTCTCTGCAAAAGATTGGTCTCCATATCAAAGCAATCACTGCTTCTAAAAAAGTCTCAATTTTCCCTAATGTCTTCAAACTAGCAGGCTTTCTGCCCAATACGTAATGCTTCTCTTAAGCTATTTCCCCTTGGCGAAACAGGAGGCTCATGTAGGAGCAGGCGCATGAGGGAGGTTGGCTTCAAAGCACCCGGCATGTGATGCTACAAATAAAAGAGAGGGGAAGGAGGCTGCACTCAGTGCCCTTCATCCTCAGAAAGGGCTTTTTGGGGCATGTTATGTGCATTCAGTAACACAGCTGCAAAATTTTCAAAATATTTCAGAGAGAGAAGCTGCTTCCCAAGAAAAAGAGGCTGAGCAAAAAATTTGCCCATTTATACATGAAATATTTTCCCAAAGCTCATGTGCTGCAAAGCATGCAGCGCTTTTCCATTACTTTGAATTTTCCTGCTCTCATGCAAGTACCTATGATTTCCCACTTTCCAGGGGATCACTTAAGCTGGAAAAAAAAAGCCCTACGCCCTTGAAAGCAAAGGGACTAAAGCCTTGCACCGCGTTGCTCAATTGGACTCCGTCCCGCAGCATGTCTCACCCCAGCAAAGAGCTGGTGGCAGCTCACAAGGCTTCAAGTGTCTCGTGTTAGGAAGAATATGAAGAATGCTTTATGCTTTTTATATATATATATTATTTGGAGCCTGGAGGGAGGAAAAAACCCCAAAATCTTGAAAACCAATCTGATAACCAAAAGGAAAATAGTTTCTCTAGTAATTACCTATTAGAGTTATTAAGGGTTAAGAGGGAATATACTGATCCAATCTTTTCAAAAGCTGTTATTCTTTGCAAGGAGGGTTTTACTGAGGCCAGGGGTGGGAGAAGTTGGGGGGTGTACCTGTGCAAAACGGCCTTCATTAAATGAGTCCAAGTGGCTCAACACGTTCAAACATGAAGGCATATTGATCCGCACAGGATAAACAAAGCTTTGTTATCTCATTCATGGAAACAGTAACCACGTTTCCCCGAAAGAGCTGCAAAGGGACAAAAACAGTGGGGTAAGAGAGCAGGGTCCAGCCAGAAATACCACCTTTCCTCCTCTCAACAAAAATCCCAGTGTTTTGCATAAGAGCTTCTGGATTCATCTTGTTCTTGGCTGGATGGAAGAAAGCTGTAGGATCTGCCTGCAATAGCTGGCAAGGAAACCATGTGTAGAAGTAGTCATGGAGAGGTGAAGCAGTATTATAATAGCTGTTTCTTGTTGATATGCATAAAAGTATCTTCAGCACAAAAGTACCTTTTCTTGCTTTGGCATTTTGGAGCTTTAATAGAAACCTAAAATAAATGAGGGCCCTCAATGGAGAGAGGAATATCAAATGAAGTGATGCTCTGATTTAAGGTAAAATCAGTACCTCCCTTTACAAATGATGCAGTATTCTTGATTCTGTGATCATGGTTACTTGGTAGTATTGTTAAAAATTTGGTCAAAAATGAGGATGAAATAGGAAGCCCATCTGGGCTGTTTCCACCTTGAAGGTCCTAATTTCAGTATAAGCATCTGAATAAAATGCAACCTCTCCCCCCCGCTTTTCTTTTTTCTTTTCTTTTCTTTTCTTTTCTTTTCTTTTCTTTTCTTTTCTTTTCTTTTCTTTTCTTTTCTTTTCTTTTCTTTTCTTCATAATGGCCATTATTAACAGCAAGCCATCCAACGGTCAAACCCCTAAAAATGACTGAATTTCAGAATAATTATTTCTATTAAGTGTGGTTGTTGGTTGGTTTTTTTTAAATAGTGCTAAAGCTACTGCCTTAATTTGCTGCATTCACACTTTCCAACAAAGGCCATGGAAGGGCAGTTTTCTCCCTGTGAGTGTGGATTTGCTAGTTGATTAATGGCCCAGGGAACGAAGATGGAGAGAAAGTAACCTGTTTCCCCAGGTCCTTTGACAGCAACTCTCCTCCCTTACCCTTAACGATAAAAAAAATAGCCCAGCACACCAACACTGCTGCAAGGACTGAGGCTGATGCCTGGAATAAGGGGAAAGTGCCAAAATCCAACCAGTTTTAGAAATAAAACATCCCACTGTGACTTGTATCCCGGAAATACTCTGGATGCACTGGTGGATATGGACCCTTGAGTGGCAAAGGTGGGAAAGCGCCCTTTCCAACAAGGTGTTTAGACATCCTCAGGCCAAGGAAGGTAGGAGAGGGGGCATGGTAGGAAGACGTGTTTGGAAAGTTGGGGGCTTGGAAAGCCTGCTTTATTGTGCTTGGGATTTGTTGTGTTGGGATTTATACCTCTTAAAAAAGAAAGGTATGGTTTCTGTTTCCATCCCAGGGAAGTCCACCTGATGGAGGAAAGCTCTCTAGCAATGAGGCTTATAAATTAGCTGCGAATGATTTTAGGCTGATAATTAGTAGGAGGGACCTAAAGTCTAAGAGTGGCACTAGAAAACCAGCTCCAGATGGCATGTTGGGTTGTTCACATGTGTGTCCAAGCTCTGAGTGTGCGGTGTTGTCCATCCCTGGCCTCTGATGCTCCTGGATCAGGAGTGGAGACCCTCAGAGTAACTCAGGCTGGAGGTAGCCTGGGGTGGGGGTCTCCAGCCGGACCCCACTTCCAGCAGGACCAATGCCACAGCTGCAAGTCAGGACATCCCCAGGGATGGGGATCCTCCACTGCTTGCATGGGGAAGGGCAGTTTCCTTGGGGCTGGCCGGGCTTTCTTCAAAGGCAGTAGTGTGTGGAAGTACTGGGCACAGATTAAGGCCAGATCATCGCTAACACGCACTCCAAGAACACCGCAACCGATTTTTCTGGCACTTTCCAAAAAATGCATGGCAGTCTCCTACACTGGATTTCACAGTGGCTTTCACACCTCGTGCAACCTTGAATGTTCTTGCTCCCTTATTCCTAGTAGATTGCTTGAGCATATCCCGGGGTACATAAATGTCTAGACATGCTGGTCTAGAGCATAAAAAATTTGCAGGACGCCTTACGGGAAGAGCCCAAAAGAGCTTGCCTGGTCTTATCTAATAAGGCAGAAGCCAAAGAGGTATATTGCTCCTGCTGTAAAAGCATCAGCCGGGGAGATGCTCTATTCCCATCCATCTCCCAGCCGCACGGCTTGCGCTTGCTGCTCAGTGTGAAACCATCACCCGGAGTGAGATGTTACTGGAAATTACTCCTCCCTGGAGGAGAGGTACAGAGATGTATGGCATTTAAGGCTCTGCATGCAAATGCATTCAAAGCAGCAGCTGCTGAGAAACCCAGCCTGTGAGGGAAATGCAGTGTGAAATAGTGCAATTTGCTGGGAGGCTGGGGGGCGGGGAGGGAAGGGGAAGAGAGGCTCTTACACTACTCATTTATCTAGGTCATGGTTGGGGACAGACTGGAAACCTCAGCCTCTATGGAAAGGCGCCGAGCTTTCCAGGCTGGCTGCAGTCCAGCTGCTTTCCTGGCACAGGGAGGAGATGCTGCCGGCGCAGGGTGATGTGCCTGTCTCTGCACTCTGGCACCTGGGGCAGCCTCTCTGTTGGGAAGCGGGTTTCTGCAGCACTGACATAGCTGATAGAGAAGAAAAAAAATTACGAAACCTGAGGCAGTGAATATTAGAGATATCTGTGTAGTGTGGCTGTCCCTTTTCGTCCCCACGTCTGTGCTGGCCTTTGGGTACATGAGGATGGGCTTGAGTCCAGCTACAAGGGCTAACAGCAAATCGTGGAGCCCTGTGCAAATTTGCAGCAATGCAAGGGCTGCAAAATGTGATCACTCAAACCCCTGATGAAACCAGGATGCAGCAAGAGCAAAATGTAAGGGGCCAAATTTTCAGCACACCAGAACACTCTATAGGGTGCATATGGGGTGTCTCTGCCCAGGCAGGGGAGGATGCAAAATCAATCTGTTTTTTTTTCTTGAATGGCCATTTTTTCCTTCTTAAGCAGCCTGGGGAAATGTCCAACTCATTTTTGCACAGCAGTGTGCTGATCCTGTCCCGTGCTGTGCTGAACCCCAGCTCTGGAGGAGTCAGCAGGCACAGAAATTATGAACATCGATAGGGTTTTAATTTCTTCCTCAACAAGGGCAAAAGAAAACAATAATTGGGATCCAGTTGCTGCAGAAAACATTCATTTTGGAATTAGGGGCAGGAGAGAGCTACTGCATGGGACAATCCGTCTCTCAGGCCCTGCACATTGGTAGTAATTAAAACACCAGAGACCCTGGGAGCACGGCAAAAATAAAAAAAAAAATCAGAAGGGTCTCACAAACTTCAGCAATAAATAGCTCCAAAATCCAGCTTTACAGAGTTGTCTCTATTTCTGAGTATTCATGGTCTCCGGAGCTCAGGGTGGCAAAGCCAGTGACACAAAGCTGAGATCCTCCAAACTCCTGGGCTTTTGCCTCATTTGTGGCACTGAGAGTAATCCATGTATTTAAATTTAAAGCACCTGTTTAATCCTGTTTCCAGGGCACAAAGCTATAGGTGCACAGAGCAAGTAACATCCAAAGGCGAAGTGGCCGGCCTCGAACTTTAGTTCTTCCCTTAATGAACCCCAAAAGCGGCATGAGCTAATAAAATATTTTGGTGTTAAACAGCCAGTTGTTGGAAAAGGCTTTTTCTGTTATTTCCACAACATCGTGGTGTATTCAGACAGATATGTTGCATTTTTTTTCCCTGCGTTTCTTGCTGTGCAATGCTCATGTTATGTGCACTAAGAGACCTGCTGTACAGTGAGATTGTTTAGGGTTCTCTCCCGAAAATTTGGCATTGGCTCAGGGCACAGACACAGCAATCCATCTTCCTTTCGCTTCTCTGTCTCCCCCTTTGGATCCTCTAGATTTCCCTTCTCCCCCACCCAGCTGCTCCCCCATCCCGTGCCCTTCCCCATGCCAGGGTGCCCTGTCCCCCTAGCCCCCAGTACCCCCACCCAGGCCCCTTTTGGTCCTGTTTGCTCTCCAAGCAAGCAAAGGAGTTATCGTCGCCTTTTGTTGCCTCAACCTTTGTAAAATTGAAAGCAATTTAAGGCAATAATGATAATTTTGGATGACACAATTTAGCAATTTCCTACTTTAAGTTCTTGGTTCTACCAGCCCACAGCACATGCCCTGGTGATGAGGGCCTGAGGAGGCAAGTGGTTTTAGCTCTTGCTGGTGATCAACATCAGCCCATCATCATGAATCCTCAAGCTCCACGTTGTGCCTTGTCCCGGGTGGAGAGACACAGGACTAACTTTTCTTCTAATGCTGGGGAAATTTGCACTTTTAGAAGACTCTAGTGTCTGAATTTGTGAAAATATTTACTTTATAGCCAGCCAGGCTCTGTGGGATTCAAGGTTAGTGTTTTCGAGCCCTGCCAGGTGCAGGGACGAGGAGGAGCAAGGCCTGGGCATTTGACCCAGGCTGGCCAACAGCATTATTTCATACCATGAACTTCACATTCAATACAAATTAGAAAAGTTTGCTGCGTAGCTCTCTCCCTTGATGGTGGCAGTCCAGACAACTCCTTGCCCCGGTGCCGGAGCCCTGAGGCCTTCCCTTCCTCCTGAAGCCATTGCGCTCGCAGTGTCCGCCATTTGCTGTCCCTGCTGGGAGTGCACAGCTTCCTGCTGAGAGAATTGGCTGAGTATAATTCTTGTATATCTTATATCAGTATCGGGATTGATACTGGTTCGTTAGTATTATTGTTAATTATTTAGTCTTAGTCTATTAAATCTATTTATATTTCAACCCTTGTGTTTCTTTGTGTTCCCCGATTCCCCTTTCCGGGTGGGGAGGGGTCATCGAGTGATAGAATAATTGTCTAAACGACAATGGATTGTTATGGGTTTTCTCAAACCGTAACATGCCTGCAGACCCTGCTTCTGTGTCTGCCTCATAAAAATGGGTTTTGCACAAGCTCAAAACTCAGCATGCAGGAAAAACAGATTTGAGCTGAATGTTGGTGTTTTCAACGCAAACCCAAAATAAATAAAAAATTAAAAATCTTTAATTTGATATGACCTAAAACTACAGCTCTGAATCAAAACGTCTGAACCCAAGGTTGTCCCAGCCCTGAACCTAGATACAGATCTGAAGTTCTCCCATGCTCTTGTTTTTTAAAAATAGGCCAAATCTGGACTGAGGTCTTGTTTCTCGTAAAGTGCTGGACATGGCTTGTATGAGGTTCCTTTCCCAGTATCAGCAAGTTGCAATGGCACGAAGGACTCACTGTCGTGTACTCAGCGCAGGGTGAGGCATCTTACACGTGTTTCCCTCCTAAGGCACATGCACCAGTATGTTACAATATCCTTCTGCATCTCACTGGAGGGCTCTCCAAAAATCTGACTGTGGGCTTAAATGTTGTTAATTTTCATGCAACATGTGACAGGGGGATATTTTTGCTTTTTCCACCATCTGTGGTGTTTTGTTTTTATGTCAAAATGACTGATTTAGGAAGAATGGTCCTGTTAACTTTCTCAGGAGTCCTTTCTAGGACTTTGTCCTCCTAGCCATATTAATTTATTTAATTTATCTTAAATTTGATTGCAGTGAGCACCCCTAATTAACCTGATTTTTTGCTGATAATCACTCACAATGGAATCAAATCACAAATCCGGGGATGGATTGACCGGCACACAGAAAGAAGCTGCCCTCCGTGCATTAATTCAGCGAACGGGATATAATTTGATCCAGGTAGGAACTCACGGTCATGTCTTTTTGTGCGCAGTGTCTGGCTTCATCCTGAAGCAATGTATTGTACTGGGTGTTTCAGCAGCAAATCTATACGCATGAAGTGCTCCTTGTTCATTCTTCTCTCTGTTTTTCTCTAACGTATGTGCTGCCCATAGCTACAGGTAGATGTAGCATGATAGATGCTGTCTATTATGAAGTGGGATCTTATTCCTCCAGGAATTCTTTGCCTGGTACCTAATTATGATAAGGGTGCAAAAAAACACCTGAGCATTGCTAAATGTTGGGAAAGGTTGGGATTGCTGTCTCAAAGCCATGGCTGCAGCAGTAGCATAGCAAAGAAAACCCACTAAACAAAGTTTCAGAAGAGCGTAGGTCCAGAGTTGGCCATAGGCAGTCCAACACGTCACCACTGCCTTTTGTACAGACCCTTGCACATGCACAAGTGCATGTGAGGCAGGTGTCTTACCTGTCCAAACCCCAAAGGTTTGCTCCCAGTTTAGTCTTCAAGGTATCCAAGTGCAAATTCTCCTCTGGTTAGGACAGATGGAGACTGGGCATGTTCTTCAAAAGCCATCTGAAGAAGTCTTTCTCAATTAACATGACCAAAACAAGCTAATTTTTCAAAAACATTGAGCACTTAGATGATTGACCTTGCATCCTGGAAGAAGTGACTGAAAACTGTGGATTTTAGGCATGTGGCTGCCTTGAACTTTGCCTTGCTTTGTGCAGCACTAGAGGGCACAACAGCCCAAAGCAAAAAACTAAGACTCCTGGGAAAAAGCATTTTTCTATAGCCCTTAATCCTGCGCGTGCCCCAGCCCAGGCCAGCAGTGGGGTTTGTTGCTCTTGAGGCTTTCTGCTGTACCTGACCCAGAAGATAAACAACTTCTCTATGTCTTATATTTACTGTGGCTTTCTTTATCCTGGTCTTCAGTTTTTCATACTGTCACATCTGACTATAGCTTTTTCCTAAGCCACAGATTTCAAGCCCCAGCCCCCTCCCCACTACCCCAGCATCTTTTTTCCTCCTTACCTTTTCTTTTCCAAGCTTACCATTTTATATTTCTTCCCCCCCCCAATTTCCTTTTCCATGTCTCCTTGGGATTTTCTTCCAACATATGTATTGGTGCAGCCAAAGACCTTCTTCCTCAATGCATGCCAGGGTCACTAATTTTTGTGAAGGGGACAGTGAAGTCCTCCTTCCCTCCAGACTCTTTGCCAAGAAGAGTTTGTTGAGATGCTGCCTTCAAACTGTAAACAGAGCTACTGCAGATTTAGAGAAGGCTTTATATCTTGTTGTGCCTCCTCACACAGCAGCTCCCACATGCATTGACGAAATGAAAAAAAATATGAACAGTTTGATTGTTTGTCTCTCACTTGGCTTCAAGCGGGATACCATGACTCCTCTGGCCATTTTTAGACCATTATTGATGAGCTCAGCACTCCTCCAGGTGATCAGCTTCTTCCTCCAGCTGAGACACCAGTGAAAATTGCAGATGAGTGCGGAGACACAAAACACATCCATCGCCTTTTGTCTTCATTTAATGAATAGCTTGAGAGACAGAAACATCCCATGCCAGCAAAGTGCTCAGTTCAGCTAAACTAGGGGCAGAAAAATAGCCTGAAACATCATGGTCTCCCTGTTAGATTTGCTATAAGAATTAATTAATAAATTCAAATATTCCCATGACGCCATCACTATGCTGATGACATTCGCAAAACAGGAATGAGTATGGGTAATTCAAGGCCTGTTAGAGACTCAGGAGAACTGAAAGAGCTTGTGGTATATTCTTATTTTCCTGCAAGGATCTTAATTTGTTTACATGCTTTAGGCCTTCCTCGTAAGTCAGCCATATGGGCATTCACTTGCCTGGAATAATCCAGAATGGGAAATGACTAGAGAAATTATCAGAGAGCCAAAAATAGACAGAGTCCCAGCTCTTCTGGGAGCAGGGCATTGCTGCAAGACAGGAGAGGGAAAGGAAGGAAGGGAAAGAGGGAGGAAGGAATGGAGGGAGGCAGGGAGAAAGGAAGGAAGGAAGGAAGGAAGGAAGGAAGGAAGGAAGGAAGGAAGGAAAACAAGAAGTACAGAAAGGATTATTAAAAATAGGAAAGCAGAACAGAGACACAGTCATGTTGAAAAAACATATCAAAAAGATGAAATAGTGGCTGGTCTTCACATCTTTGATTATCATTTTGGGCCAAGACTTGCTTCCACCTAAAGAAGTTCCTGGATAGGCAGGCATCATCTCTTGCCTGTTGAATGGCCTCCTCTGTGCCCACCGTGGTCATCTCCTCTTCCCTGACCTCCTCCCTTCCTGGGCTCCCTCTGAAATGCCCAGCACAGTTATAGAAAAGTCTTCACTGCTCCTGGGTGCAGGAAGTGGTGGGCATTTGGATGCACTATTTCTCCATGCCCATCTCCAGGCTCAGGTCCTCACCACACCTTGTGCCAAGCCTTGCTACTTCTTTGCTAAACCCAACTGCTGGCACAAACATCTTTTCTCAAGGGTGTTGAGCAGCTCCAGCATTACCTGCTGCCAATGATGCCTCAGGCTCCACGGCTGGCCCCTTTCACTCTGTCCACATCTCTCCAAATTTCTACCTTCATCCCCAGTTTTCCCCCTATGTTAGTGCTTTCTGAGCTCCAGATGCCATCTGCTTTTGGAAAGCCCTTCTGCTTTCAAACATGCTGGGTCTTTTCTTTGGTCTGTATTGGAAGCTTTCCATCAATTACTAAAATAAGAGGCAATATCTTTGCTAATAATTGTTTATGACTGGATGAAGAATCATGACAAGTTATATATTTTCCAAGTGTTATATTACACAGTCCGCAATTAACACACAGTCCACAGAGATTCACCTCCCATAGCCAAGAAGACCTACATTTTCCAATAAAGTATTTGACTGTGTCCATCTTGGACATCTGAAGTAGCAATTGAGTTGCAGAGCATACACTGATGCATGTTGCTTATCAGAACTCAGCTAGGTACTAACCAGACCTTTCTCCTGTACATCATCAGCATACTAACTGGGATATCAAAGCCTTTGAGTAGACATGGCAGTGGGGCAACCAATGCACACTACATTATCTCTGATAAAGAGAAAAGAGTCTGTAAAGAGTTGCTCCTTGCAGCAAAGGAGGGCATCCACTTCCAGCCAGTGGTAATGGAGTGTGTCTGAAGTGTCATTCCCAGGAGAGGGGTTGGTTACATCCACATTTTAAATCTACACCTAAACCATCCTTTTATTTTTCCCCATGGCAGGAAAATGGGCAGAGGAAATACGGAGGCCCACCACCCGGCTGGGATGGCCCTCCACCGGAAAGGGGGTGCGAGATCTTTATTGGAAAACTGCCCCGAGATCTCTTTGAAGATGAACTTATACCACTGTGTGAAAAAGTAAGGCTTGATGGTGGGTAGTCGTATTGCAGAGGTTACTGATGATCAAAGCTGCATTTCAAGGCTGAACTGGAGATGATCTGGCCCAGAGTACCCTTGACTTGATGGAGCTCTGATGTCATATAGTCAAGGAAGCACCTGCTTTTGTTTAAACACCTCTCACCTTGCTGATATGAACTTCCCTTTCAGAATTACTTTTCTTTCTATTTGCAGATTGGGAAAATCTATGAAATGAGAATGATGATGGACTTTAATGGCAACAACAGGGGCTATGCCTTTGTGACCTTCTCAAATAAACAGGAGGCGAAGAATGCAATAAAGCAACTGAATAATTATGAAATTAGGTACGTCTGGCAAACACTTTCGCATCAACTTTAAATCATATATATTAATCTATTTTGTTATGTAATGCATATTTTTCCTTGCAGCCCAGAGGAAGGTTATTTAGATACCTAAGCTTTAAGAAGAAATCACCTGTCTCCCTGTGCAGTCATTTCTTTTTGCCATTTTACAAAGGCAGAATGTAGGACTCATCAGAGCTAAAATCTTTTGGAGGAAATTGCTTCTTTATGAAAAAAAATATATCTACCAGAACATTGGAAAAAATATTTTGCTTTGGATCAAATTAACTTTTGCCTAGCCGTTGCTGTTTATTTCGTGTTCCCCTTTGGGCTGTTTTTTGTTGATTTATTCTTATCCACAATCTCTCTCATGACCTATACTGCAAATACGTGCTGGGAGACAGAGCGATTGCAAAAAGTAGTGAAATAGGATGGAAACCAATTGGCAAAACAGTGACATTTCCTAATAGATAGGAACAGAAAAAGCCCTGATGTTTGTGACTAAAAACTGGGAACAAAACACCCAGAAATCAACAACATATGGGCCCATCAAGATGTTTTGTTTGCATTTAATGTTTTTTTCCAGTTCAAAGTGAGATGAGTAGATGCCTTTTCTTAGAAACATTTAGAGATAAGCCATTCTGGCAATTTTATGACCTTCATTTAAAAAAAAAAAGAAAAAGAAAGATGAGTTGTGAATTCCTTTACTAGCAACCCTAAGGATAAGCAGGTCACAAGACAGATGGAGAGGGCTTGGAAAGATGATTTGATGATTTGAATCAGAGGCTGGAAGGTCTTAAAGTTCAGATTTCATCCACCTCCACCTCCTCTGCTTACTTCTCTTGTTCCAAAGACTCCTCTAAAGAAGTTTTTAACTTCTCAAGACCTGCAAGAGGTGCTTGGACAACAAAGCTGTGAGCAAAGTGCATGTAAGGAAATTTTTACTTTGGGATCTGCATGACAGCTGGCACCAGTAAGCCCAAGGTGGTGTATCCCCACGACAAGGGATTTTTCTGAAAACCTGAGCTGTGAGGCCCATTGGTGACTGGGAAACTACAAATCACTGTTGGACACAATAAATCCTGGCTTATACTGGTGGCAACACAAGAGTCACTGCTGTGACCATGGGTGGTAGGTACACTTGCCATTTTTGCAAAGAGCAAAGGGAGAATCCCAGGAAGAGAAATCAAAATTTGGCTTTGGTTTCCCCGTGATCTCAAATTCTTCATTTCAACTGTGCTGTCAACTTTGATGTCAAATTTAGCAGTGGCAGTCTTCAGGTTAGATCTTGCATTGAGCAAGACCACCTGAAAGTCCCAAGCTATGTGTGCCGCAAGAGTGGGAAACCATGTGTTTTGGGACAGGAGGGGGGATTTATTTTAATTTTTTTCCTCTCTTTGAGAACTGATCCTGACTCCTGACAAATCAGCAATATTGTTCATACGCAGGAATGGGCGTCTGCTTGGAGTCTGTGCCAGCGTGGACAACTGCCGCCTGTTTGTGGGAGGGATCCCCAAAACGAAGAAGAGGGAGGAAATTTTAGCAGAGATGAAAAAAGTCACAGATGGAGTTGTGGACGTCATTGTCTACCCTAGCGCAGCTGATAAAACCAAAAACCGGGGTTTTGCTTTTGTGGAATATGAAAGCCATCGGGCAGCAGCTATGGCCAGGAGAAAATTGCTCCCAGGTTAGTACAGATGGTGAGGGTGGTAGGTGTCACCTATATACACGTTGTGCTGCAGTGAGACCGAAGTCTCCAAGGTACCCACCTACCCAGGGAAGCAAACACTGCTTGGTTTTCTCCTCTCAGCTGCTAGCGACACTCAGAGCAAGGAGGGACCCCAATACACCATGGCTGGCTGATGGAGTCCCCCCAGCTCTGAGGTGCAGGTTGGACGATTCACTACAGATCCTCATTCAGCATCAAGCTCATAATCCACCGTCTTTATTTAGGAGCTTGAATTTATTAAAAATAGAGCGAGCTGGATTTAGCTGTGTGTATCCATACAGCTCTGTTACACGATACGTATTATCCTCTGGTTATCTTGGGCCTCATTTATGGCCTCTCAGGAAAGCATCCAAGATCATATTCAGCCTTGACAATATACTAGGAATGTTCCTGAGAACGGATATATTCTGTATGGGAAGAAAACTTCAAATGAGGGGTTGCTTTAGGATTTAAACAATATAATCAGTAAGTCTATGCAATTGAGCAGTGGAGGACATTCAAAGACCAGTGTGAAGCAGAGAGAAGTTTGGCAGGTGTTAGATGAAGGAGTCTCTTAACATTAAGTGCATTTCCAGTGATTTCATCAATTTTCTCATGCTGTCTTATGGTCGGCATCTCCTGCACTGCTTTATTGAACCCAAGTCACACCTGGTGAAAGAATCCAATAAACCTTCTGTTTTGAGACATGTTCAAAACCCACCAGTATCCTTTCATTCTTTCTATAGGACAGCCTGTGAAACACCACGAGTCATTTAAATGCTTTTTTCTTATTGGAAAAGAAAGGAGCATGATTTTGAGCACTGAGTGTGCTTAGCTATTGTGGGATATCTCACACCGACTGTTTTTCCTTTTATTCTGCATTTTCTGTATCAGTTTAGCATCTCCCTAGTTGTGGAAGTACATTCAGTTGGTCTGTGCTTCGGCACAACTTTTTCTTGGTTTCTGTATGGTGGATGAAGGAAGGAGCAGGCACAGCCACAGCTGCCAACAGCAGCCTTGAGGGAGCAGAGCACTTGAAATCCTGAGCAAAGACAGCGAGACAGATGGGAATGAGCATGTAGCCCAGAACAGACATGTGCAAAGCACTAGTGATTTCCAATTTAGGGACACCTCGGTGAACAGTTTGAGGAATTTCAAAGGCCTGAGCAGGAGCCAGAGTCTTCAGATGTTGCAAACATACGGGAGGAACTTGAGAAAAGTTTCAATCCAGAAATGAATGTGTCTCCAGCTGACGCATTGGATGAATTTGAGATTGAATATCATTATCAAGACGCTTCCTTTACTCTGAATCTTGCTGCTCTTTTGAGGGAACTTTGTAGAAGACACAGAAATGCTCAAAATGAAAGATGCTTTTTATGAAAATTTTGTCCTGTCTCCTGGGTAAACAAGATGGTGGAGGAAGACTGGGTTTTACCAAGAGGCTCTTAGCTCCTTGCTGCAAGTCAACCAGGTCATTATTTCCACTATTGAACAGAAAATGGCAATTCAGAAAGGGACACATGGCCTTTCATTTCAGCTGGCTGTTGTTAGCAGCCATCTCTCTATTTCTGGTCACTAACAGCCCATGCTGAAAGCTGAACATCATCCCAGCCTTGCTCCACAAATCCATGCTCATTCATGAGCTTTCCCAGCAGGAAGCAGCTTCTTTCCATTTAGTTTGTTATTTTTCACTTCCAATGTAAAAAAACCAGGTATCCAAATTCTACCCTCACCCTCTAATTTTCTCTATTTTGGAGTTCCCATCCCGTCTTAGATGGGTTATTGAAGAGAAAATGCAAGATAAGACACATTGTTTTAGGTCTCTCCAAAAATGTTTTGCAGGATTCTCATTTTCCCTCTAGTGGCGTAGGCATTCCCAGGTTTCTTCCAGGTTTTGGCACATTATTAAGGCCTTTAAGAAAAGAGGACCCAATCTTCATGTCATAAAGATCAGAGAG
Organism: Limosa lapponica baueri; assembly: GCA_002844005.1. NCBI lineage: Eukaryota > Metazoa > Chordata > Aves > Charadriiformes > Scolopacidae > Limosa > Limosa lapponica. The sequence continues at coordinate 831,124 of KZ505809.1, forward strand.
AAAGAAAGAAAAAACACAGAAATATCCAGTTACTCTTTGGGGGACATTTGTTTAAGAGGCAGACACTTTATTTCATTGTTTGGAAGGAGTATCTAGCACTTACCATGCTGCTAAGACAGAAAATGGTCCCTACTGTAGATCCAAAGAACTAGCAGCTGCAACGATTAAAATTGCTGGAGAAAAAGTGAGCCACAGACAGAGCACATGAAATTTGAGGTTTTTGGATATCTGTGGGTGGCCAGATTTCAACCACTCCTGAAAAGAGTGTAAGATCTCCCTGCAAGAAGTGCAGAAGGGACAGGGAAGAAAAAGAGGTATTTTTTCTGTCTGGAGAAGACAGGAGGTGAAGAAACCGTCACTACGTAGAGGTCCTTCTGCCTTACCCAGTGTCCTGCTGCTCATCACTGCGATTCCCACAGCTTTGAGATAAGGCTGTAGCAGTCAGTTTTTATTACATATTGAACATCACTAATTGATGAATCAATTACTACAAATTAGGTGACTTGATGTAAATTATTAATGACCTCAGTATGATAACATGGCGACAACATCAACTTTATCTCTTTATTTGCTTTTCTTATTCTCTGCACCTTAGCATCTTGATCCAGTGTGTACAGAGCCCATGGGTTTCTCCTCCACACCCACACTCTGTTTTATGCCTCATTGTTTTTTGTGTCCCTCCTTTTTACTACTTCTGCTGCAACTTCACCCAGCGGTAACCATGCGACTTCAAATATCATAGAATCGTCTAGGTTGGAAGAGACCCTTGGGATCATCGAGTCCAACCATCTACCCTACTCTACAAAGTTCTCCCCCATACCAAATCTCCCAACACCACATCTAAACGGCTCTTAAACACATGCAGGGATGGTGCCTGAACCACCTGCCTGGGTAGCCTATTCCAGTGTCTGACCAGTCTTTCTGTGAAAAATTGTTTCCTAATGTTCAGTCTAAACCTACCCTGTTGGAGCTTGAAGCCATTCCCTCTCATTCTGTCATTAATTACCTGTGAGAAGAGACCAGCACCAACCTTTCTACAGTGTCCTTTCAAGTAGTTGTAGAGAGTGATGAGGTCTCCCCTCAGCCTCCTCTTCCTCAAACTAAACAGTCCCAGCTCCCTCAGTTGCTCTTCATAAGATTTATTCTCCAGGGCCTTCACCAGCTTCGTTGCCCACTTCTGCACCCGCTCCAGCACCTCGATATCTCTCTTGTATTGAGGTGCCCAAAACTGGACAAAACACTGGAGGTGCGGCCTCACCAGTGCTGAGTACAGGGGCACAATCACCTCCCTACTTCTGCTGGTCACGCTATTTGTAATCCAAGCCAGGATGCCGTTGGCTTTCTTGGCCACCTGGGTATGCTGCTGGCTCATATTCAGCCGCTTGTCAATTAGAACCCCCAGGTCTCTTTCTTCCAGGCAGCTTTCCAGCCACATTTCCCCAAGCTTGTAGCGCTGCTTTGGTTTATTGTGGCCCAAGTGCAGAACCTGGCAACTTGCCCTTGTTGAAACTCATACCATTGATGTTGGCCCAATGATCCAATCTATCTAAGTCTCTCTGTAGAGCTTCCCTATCCTCCTGGGAATCAACACTCCTCCTTAACTTGGTGTCATCTGCGAACTTGCTGATGATACACCCTATGTCCTTGTCAAGATTGTCAATAAAGACGTTAAAAAGAAATTGTCCTAACACTGAGCCCTGAGGCACACCACTTGTGACCGGCCACCAGCTGGATTTAAATCCATTGAGCACCACTCTTTGTGACCTTCCAGTCAGCCAATGCTTGATCCAGCGGATCGTATGCTCATCCAGGCCATGTGAAGCCAGTTTTTCCACAAGAATTGTATGGGGGACAGTATCAAATGCTTTTTGAAAGTCCAGGTATACAATATCAACAGCCTTTCCCTCGTCCAATAATCTGGTTATCTTGTCATAGAAGGATATCAGGTTCATCTGGCAGGACCTGCCTTCTATAAACCCATGCTTACTAGGCCTGGTCCCCTGGCTGCCCATTATGTGGGCTTTGATGGCACTCAGGATGACCTGCTCCATGACCTCCCCTGGTATCGAGGTTAGGCTGACAGGTCTATAGTTTCCTGGATCCTGGATATTTGCACACAGAGACATCCTTGCTTTTACTATTTCATTTCATCCAGCTAGGACTTCTGGATCCCTCTCCTATTGTCTAGGGAATGAAACTTTTGCAGCCAAGAGGGATCTTTATACGTTCATTAAAATATATCCCTTTAGAGAGCACTCCAGGGAATGCAGGCGTTTTTGAATAGTACCATGTTTTTCTCTTTAATTCTGGACACTGCATTTCGGCAAGCATCTAAGTTATTAGTGGGAGCATGCTTGAAAGTGTGACCATCTGCTTTTGGAAATGAATTAATGAAGCAGCTGGGCTCAGATGTAGAAAGGCTTATCTCGGCCCCATTTGTAGAACTGGCCCATTCTTCTGTTCATGCTGCTCATGAAATAGTCTCTGAGCAGAAGTGAGAGGAACCAAAGCCTGTCTGACACTAACTATGCCAATCCCTTTAAAGGAAGGATCCAGTTGTGGGGACACCCTATCGCTGTTGACTGGGCAGAACCAGAAGTGGAGGTGGACGAAGACACCATGTCATCAGTAAAAATTCTTTACGTGAGGAACCTCATGCTCTCAACCACTGAAGAGACCATAGAAAAGGAGTCCAATAACATCAAACCAGGTAGGAATCCACTGATACAGCAGCTCCTAAATAAGTACTGCTACTGCAAATGGAAATATTTCTCCATTCATAAAATGCCAAAAGAAGAGAAGGCCTACCCCCAGTTTAAAAACCACCTCCCCAAGGAAGAAGGGGCGGGTTCTAGTTGTAGGTGACTCCCTTCTGAGGGAAACGGAGGGCCCAATATGCTGGGCAGACCCTCTTCTTAGGGAAGTCTACTGCCTCCATGGCACCTGGGTCGGGGACATCACTAGGAAGCTCCCCAGCCTGATTCGGCCCTCGGACTACTGCCTGCTGTTCTCCTCCACTTGGGTGGCGATGAGGTGGCAACACATAGCCCAAGAGCAATCAGAAGAGACTTCAGGGCATTGGGAAGGTTAATAAAGGAATTTGGGGTGCAGGTAATCTTTTCTTCTCTTCTCCTGGTTATAGGCAGGGACTCTGAAAGAAACAGACGTGTACAGTCTGTCAATGCAGGGCTCTGTGGCCGGTGTAACCACCACAGTTTTGGGTATTTCGACAATGGGATGGCCTACACGGCACCAGCGTTGCTGGTGTCAGATGGCATTCATCTTTCTCAAAGGGGGAAGAGGGTGTTACATCACGAGCTAGCAGGGCTCATTGACCAAGCTTTAAACTAAACTAAGCTTACTGGGGGAGGGGGACATTATCCAGCTAGCCCTTGACAAGCCAAGGGATGATGCTCCAAGATCTGTGGAAAGGGTCACGAGCACAGGCCCTCAACCTGTTGCTCTGAGATGTGCTGGGTATGCTGTAGCACACTCAAAGTCTTATGGGGACGAGCCAGGGGCTCCTGAGGCAAAAGGAACCAGGGAGTAATGGATAAAACACCTCAAAGGAAGGCCACCTGAAGAGCAACACAAAGGAAATGCAGCCACTCCAGCCAGTGATTCAGCTCCACTGGGCGCCCAGCTGATGTGCCTTTACACAAATGCACGTAGCATGGGGAACAAGCAAGAGGAGTCAGAGATGTGCACACACCTCCCGGGCTATGATCTTACTGGCATCACAAAGATGTGGTGGGATGGCTCTTATGATTGGAGTGTTGGAATGGAGGGATACAGACTCTTCAGGAAGGACAGGCTGGGGAGACAAGGAGAGGCTGTTGCCCTCTATGTCAGTGACCAGCTGGAGTGCGTGGTGCTCCACCTGGGGATGGATGAAGACCCAATGAAGAGCTTATGGGTCAGGATTAAAGAGAACTACAGGAACAGGGGTTACTGTAACCCCTCTGTTACAGTAGGGGTCTGCTACAGAACACCTGACCAGGGCAACAGGGCAGATGAGGCCCTCTATAGACAGATAGGAGCAGCATCACATTCACAGACCCTGGTCCTCATGGAGGACTTCAACCACCCTGATATCTGGTGGAGGACGACACAGCAGGGCACAAGAAATCCAGGAAGTTCTTGGAATGTGTCAGTGACAACTTTCTTCTTCAAATTGTAGAGGAGTCAACAAGGAAAGGAGCCATGCTGGACCTCATCCTTACTGAAAAGGAGGGGCTGGTGGGGAATGTCAAGCTCAAGGGTAGCCTTGGCTGCAGTGATCATGAGGTGGCAAAAGTCAAGATCCTTCAGGCAGCAAGGAGGGTACACAGCAAACTCACTACCCTGGACTTCAGGAGAGTAGACTTTGGCTTCTTGAGGGACTTGATTGGCAGAGTAACATGGGAAAAAGAACTGGAGGGGAGAGGGGCCCAAGAAAGCTGGTTAGTATTCAAGGATCACCCCCTTCAAGCTCAGGGGAGTTGCATCCCAAAAAAGAAGAAGTCAGGCAAAAAATCCAGGAGGACTGCATGGATAAACAAGGAGTTCCTGGATAAGCTCAAAAACAAAAAGGAAGCCTACAGAGGGTGGAAGCAAGAACGGGTAGACTGGGTGGAATATAGAGAAACTGTCCGAGTGACCAGGAACCAGATTAGGGAAGCTAAAGCCCAGGCAGAATTAAATCTGGCCAGGGACATC
>KZ505810.1:12742-47229 GCA_002844005.1 Limosa lapponica baueri
CACAATTGCAGTTCTTATCAGAAAGATAAATATTTTTTCCCCACATCTTTTTCCAAAGGTTTCTTTCCTTCGCTTCTGTTCACTGTCAACATACTTAGAGTGAGGCTCAGATGACTTTGGCTTAAGTCTATGCCTGTTGTGATGTCTGAATGACTTGCAAGAAAAGAGAGAGTCTTTACCTATTATTACCAGGTACTGGTATTAGGAAAAATAATGGACTTATTCCTCTATATTTAGAATAGAAAATAGCTATGCACATCTGTGGAGAGGTGCCAACTATTGGCAAATAATAACTTTTCATACGGTGGCCACACTTGTGGAATATTGTTCTTATTTTGTACCACTTACTCTTAGAACTGGCTGGGAAATAGAAGCAAAAAAACTAATTTTGCTCACAGATAATGGAAGTTTCAGAGTTCAGTAAGACCCCTCCACGAGTTAGCAACAATTGCACATTTCAGGAAATAATGCTTTTTGCATTTTTCCGTCCAAACTTCAAAGTGATTTACACATTTGTAACCCACCATCTGTTGAGTATTTGAGGATGTGGGGAGCAAGCATTCAGAAGTGCAGGAAATCCTCCTAACAGATGGGGACATTGTCTCTATTAGCCAGACAGCATCTGTCCTGGCCACCCTGTCTGCCTTCCATGTCACCCACTTTATCCCCAGGAGGGTCTCAGCAAGTCAGCAGCAGTGACAGGCTTCACCAAGTTGCTCTTCTGCAGGGAGAAGCCTTTTGTATAAACAGAATATGCAAATTGCCTGTAGTAGAGAAAAACACTTCAAGAGGTAACATGTACTGTTTGAAACGCCCTCTCTTGGTCCATGAATGTACTGGAAACATGTTCATTACTAGTCCCAGTACTGTCCAATCCTCCATTTCAATAAAATTCCGAAAAGTAGACAGTTACTTCATTACTTTTCCCTTCCCCAGAAACCTGCTGCTCATGTCAGCTCACTCTGTATCCATCCATTTCCTCAGAAAAATATGAAACATCGAACATGATTCCCTTTCAGTACCTTTTCTAGTGTTCAGAAGTAAAAAGACAGAGCAGAGGAGAAGATGCTGACAGGTGTGCCAGTCCCAGTTCACCACAGTGCTGGGGGGTATACACAAATTCATAAAGTGTTTTTTTTATGAAATCCCAAATTATCATGAGTTACTGAAATACCACTCACACAATGACAGTACTTTAACTACTGATGGTGCTCCAGAAACTCAGGTCACGTCAGCTCATCCAATAGTCAGATCAAGTCTTACTATAAGTAGCCAGAAAGACCCAAGATTTCCAGTACATGAAAGCACCTTGCAATTACAAGTTTTCTGTGATCAAGGTAGACTGTGCACATTTGAGGAACATATCCCCAAGATGATGCTGGGGTAGGGAAGGGAATTCTTCTGAACACTGTATTTTGTCTTTGGATCTCTCTTCAAACACAGGTCAAGTACCAAACTTTCACAGCTAAACCGCAACATGTAAAAATTTCAGCTAGATCCACTGGTTTCTGTAAAAACCGGAGAGTATTAACCTGCAAGATTTTCTTTTGGCTAGGGGGATACTAGTCCATTAAACCTCCTATCCAGCTCTGTTCCCAGTTTACTGAATACTTAATTAAAGTCTGATTACTTAGTAAAAGTAAAACGTGCTGAACAAAGCCTGCTAATGAGCTGCAGTGTAACTATTGCTTATAAATTCATCCAATAGATTTAAATGAACAGCAGCTTTTGGTTTTGTGAGTAATTCCCTTTCAGTTCAGTACTGTGATTTAAGGTGAAAAAGATCCTTTTTTTCCAAACTCCATTGATCATCTAGTAGTGCTCCTTTCTCCAAAGCTCAGCAAAGAATAACAACCAAATGATTGCGCTTTGGTCTTTTCAGCACCTGCAACAGCAGAGCACTCTGCTTCAGGAAAAGACAGATCTTCTGTGCCCTTTCACATTTTCCTTTTTGCTTTTGCTAGTGTAAGTATGGGGAAGGAACAGTACTTTGGTATTTCTAAGGAGAAGGAGGAGATGGATGGCTCTGAGGTGAAATCTGATCAGGTAACAAAAAAAGTTATTTTAGAACAGTAGCTTTATTTGTCTTGGTTAAATTAGTAGTTGGACATGCAGATGAAATTGTATGCTTGTATTCACATATCAGCAGACTCTGCCTACAAACACTTCTTGCATTAAAACTTCCTCAAATTCAAAAATAATTTTTATTCACACAGAGAGGCAGGAAAAGACTATTAAATAAAAACCTAAAACGAACCTTACCCTAACACTGTAACATAAAAATAGCAACCACTCTATTTATCTAAAAGCCACACACGTTAAACATATTCTTTCTCAAGTTCAGAATTCATTATAAAATAATATGAAAACAAGACTATTTCCCATAGTGCAATTATTTAAGGGAATGTTTTTTCTTTCTAGATTAGCAAGGTACTGTTTTCATATAGATCCTATACAGGGCCCACCCCTGCATGCGGCTTCTACCCACCAGTTATATCCTCCTCAGGATCATCTGCTGTCTTCGCACTGGACTGTATGTTTCTTTGGTTGCTCCAGCTCCATGAGGACCTGATTTTACCTGTGGATCAGACTAACTACAGCTGTCCATGTCTCCTAATACACCTCTTTAGGGTGCAGTGTCCTTGACTAAAGCGTGCCATTCCAAAATCAGTCACAAAAATACACTCCTTTTTGTTGCTGTTACTTATATGAGAGTGAAAAATACGAAATTCAGACATATAGGCAAGTACAGTTTCCAAGGAAAAGAGAGCTAAGTGTCTTCATACCCGTGGTCATTCATCAACTCTGTCATTTACATTGCGCCTTGGTTCAGGTAAGTCATCTCACCTATATGCAAGGTATGTAACATGCCATCAACTGACTTTGAATTCTTGAAAGAAAAGACCCTACAGCAACACTGTCACTGCATGTGTAAGTTATGACTCAGTTATACCTAGGAAGGAAAAAAACACATAAATAAAATTTCAAAGCTTTTTTTAGAGGTGGTCAGAAAACTTAACTATTTGAACCTCTATTATGATCTATAATAAGAAAGCAAACATGAGACTGTATTCTGCTTGGCAGCAGAGGAGATGAAATGACCTTTAATCATTGCAGCTCAAAAAAAAAAGATATATCTACCCAGACTTTGAAAAAAAAAAATCTCAGGAAATACATTTGACAGAAACACTGTAAAAATACCATGTTTTGTTTTAGGGTGGAGAACTGTAGCTTTTCTCTTTTTTTCTGAAATTCTACAGGGATTTCAGTTGCTAAAACTTGCAGGTTAGTTGATCTTGTAGGTTAGTTGACTAAGTGAAAAAATTTCATTAGGCAAATAGCAACTAAAGAAATTATTTTCCGTATTTGAAATGCATTTTAGTGTGCATAACAGTGTGATTTTCTTTAAGCCTGAAAGATATGTGGATAAAGTCCTATAACATCCTCAAAACAGAGTCCTTGTGATGCCAACTAGGACTTCTGTTCTCATACTAGACTTATATTTAAATTTTATCTGGATAACTTTAGTCTCTCACCACTACAGAATGTGTTATCTATCCAGGCAAATTGTTTTCCTGTGTCACCTTCAATCTTACACTCAGATACCTCCCAAAAATAAGACACAGTCATCATCTAGTGAAAAGACTTGCACTCTGTGCCGCATTTGGTACAGATATTGCTCCCTTTTCTTACACAATGTAACAGGAAGGATAATAAAAATATATTACTAATAGACGAAGGTGTGTAAGACATGATTATGCTAGATCACATAATATATCAGTCTAAAAGCTATTTTTTTTTATAAAAAAGAACATTTTTCAAACAATTCTCTATATTAAATCCGAATGACTACTGGTCTTAAACAGAACTCTAAATCCCAGGCTCATATGCAGAACAAGAAATAGTTGAAATGAAGAGGAAACCCATGACCAAGCACAATTTCTAGCAAGTCAAACTTGATTATTGGCTTTTTTTCATTTTCATCAATGTCACCAAAATCAGAATTATCCCAAGTTCAGTGTAGATTGGTCATGAACAGAAAACTGAGATACTGCCTCACCTTGAGACATTGGCCTGAAAGACAACCCAGCAATTCAGCCTGTACTTTACAGCTGCATTGTTTTCAAAATAACACAAAATATAGAAGACGGTGGAAATGACCCACCGCTTTTATACTATTTCTGCTCACCAGAGTTCATTCTTATTCCTTTGTTATTACTTGGGTTTTTTAAGCAGTTTTTTGAACTCGACCTATAAAACACAAAGGGATAATTGACAAGCTGGTAGTTTTATCTTTGTCACAAAGCATTTTAGAGCTTTTGCTAAAACTTTTATGTTACTGATGAGAGTAATTCCCATGGAGTGCTACTTGACACTACCCCTTGGCCCTATAAGAATAACAAGAATTAGGCACAAACAGTAACCGGTGCATTGGAAACTCATCTGCGCTGCGCACGGGGACCACTATCCAAAGCCCTCTCTGTACATCACATTGTTGAGGAACATAAGCGAACACCTTCTGCAGCAGACTGTATTCTCTGTCTGACATTTCAAACTTCAAAGCCACAATAACATTTTCCACTTGGGCCTTCCAAGTTTCAGTAGCAACCTCCCACATTGAAATTGGCCCTATAAATAAACCACAGTATGTCATAACCTCACTCTCGGGTAAAATGAGCACTCTAATTGGGATTGAAGAAGCATCATGATTGGGATCAGCATCTAGCTCATCACAAGAAGCATTCATGTACTAAAAACACATGTTGGTTGTTCTAAAGCAGGCTACACTGATTTTCCATTAAATTTACAATGGAGGCAACTCCATAACATGTAGGATTCATGCAGAAATCATACGTGGAAAGAGCAAGTTCAGACCCAGACATTCAAATCAAGTTATAAGGAAGAAAAGAAAAATTCTGCATTTAGCTAACAGTTCTCACTAACATAGCAGGATTTTTAACCTGTTTGACCAAGGACGAAAACTGAGAACAAATGTGGGCTTAAAGCAGTTATCCAAGTCATGCACCCATTAAAAAAATATTCACATTTGCTGCAATTTGTCTTTGATGCAAACGAAGCTAAGCTGAGATTTACTACAAAAGCAATAAGAAGAAAGAAAGGAAGAAATCATTCATACATTTTGGCATTAAACTTCTAAAAATCAACTACATGCCGTTGCTCAGCCTTGGGTTATATCTTTTCCTCCTGCATGCAGAGATACGAGTAAGAGTTGTGTGCTTCTCCGTGATTTGCTTCTCCACCTTTATGCTTTCATGGTCACAGACTGCACTATTACTCTATTTAAATTCTCATCTATTCTCTGCCTGTAGCCAGAAGCACTCAATTAACTGATCTGCAATTCTGAACATGCACAGAACACCCCTCATTTCTTTCTAAGCATATGCCCCTAGGAACTCAGCTATCGTGTGTGTTTTTAGGGTTCATCTACATACAAAACCATCAGGGAATTGTAGTAACAGCTATTATTTGATTTTCTCTTAAATACTGTTTGCTTTTTGTAAAACAGCCGTCCAGAGAACATTTTATGGGAATAACCTCATCTTCAGCCTGGTAATATTTAATTAAACATTTAAGAAACAAACCCACTGTACAGAAGTGTTCCTTCTAGCCTTGTATGTCACACCAAGTAATGTTGCATGATTTAAAATTTGCATTTTCAATTATACCTCAAAAATTCTCACTGATCTATCCTCTCAGAGCTGCAACTGATCTAGTCTAGCTTTCTCTACCATAAGTTCAGTCATTTTGGTTGCAATTTTCCCAATATGGCATCATTACAAGAACTGAATTAGGAATGTGATATTTAACAGCTGTATGAGCCTTCTCACCCAGGTGTTCCCTTAAAGTAGTGCGACATGTTGTGCATTTATAGGACCTAGTCAGAGAACTCATTGAATAAATTATTCAAGCAGTACTAATATTAAGGATATGGTTAGGATTTTGCCATTTCTTGTGATACTTAATATGTCCTAGCTGTCATTGAAGAGAATTTGATAAATTAAAAAAAAAAGCAAAAATAGAGGGGAAAACCTGGGCATATTAATCAGAAGTAACTTGTGGCCACACGATGAACAAAGCAAGCATGGCCTCTGCATGCAAGAGAAGTAACTGCACTTGAGATGAGAAAGTACAAACAACTTTTCATGCAAGATGGTGGTGCAAGAGTTCTGATCACATATATCATCAGAGGTTTCATTCACACAGAGTCAGACAAGACTGTCTAAGGAACCCAAAAAGCCTGTTTTCTAAGCTGGTTCAAAACCAGTTGTGCTCTTTTTGGTCTAGCAGAAGTAAAACTGAACTGGATAGCGCTGTCTCTCTTTAGCTACAATAGATTAAACACAGGTGAAGTTGATCCACTATTTAAACCTACATCCTAATGTTGACACGAAAGTGCATTATGTTGTTATTAGTAAGTTTAGGCTGAAAACTAAAAGAAGATTCCTAGATCAAGTCTTCCCAAGAAGAGGTGGTGGCGAGCAGGTGACAACAAAATACAGCTGGCAGCCAGGTACTGGCGAAGCTGATAATGGGACTGATACTGGTTTATATCTTCATTAAGGGCCTGGATAGTGGGATTGGGCACTCTCAGCCAGAGAACAATTCCCAGTGGGGTGGGGATGAAGGAGGTCAGGGATGCTGTTCAGCAGGTGGCTCAAGAGTACACAGCTTGAGAGGGGCACCTGCATGAGCTGGGTTTGTTCAGCCTTAGGAAAAAGAATGGTAAAGATGACAGAGGAGGATCGAACTAATGCTTTTGACCACCTGATGCATGTTAGAAGAAGACAGAGCCAGACAAGAAGTGAAAAGAAAAAAAAAAAAAGGCAACAAAAGCACAAGTTGCACCAAGAAAAAATCCAGTTATAAGTAAGTAACAAATTCTTCACAGTAAGAAGTGTAAAACACTAGAACTGCTAGCCAGGTTTCATAATATCTCCACCTTTGGAAATACTCAGCTTATTTACTGTTCACAACTGAATCACACTTATCAGCTGAGCAATTTACATTTGTTGTAACCCTCAGAACTAGTACAACCTAAAAAGGTGTTTTCAAAAAATACATTGAGTACAAAAAGTGTTTACTATTCTTCAAGGGCCTAACATGGCATCTTCATTTAGATGTCAAAGTAAAATTTGGAATTTGTGATAAGCCATTTCCATTTAACTGTCACAATCACTTTTGAAATTCACAATGCAAAAATACATCATGACTGTACTAGACTATTTCTCTGTCTGACCTGCCTGCATTTAATACCCAGTACTGAGTGGGCTGAAGCGGTAGAACACAATGCTAAGTTTTTATTCATCATATCTTCTATTTGGGATAACACACTTTGCAAAGTAGAATGTTACTGCACATAAGCAAAATAATAATAAATTCAAAAAAATCAGGTGATACTTAAAGTATAAAAGAAATCAACAGAAAATTTATTATCTGATTAAATTAAAATTTCTTTACAATACAACATGTACTCATAACATCTGACATTAATTCATACCACAGAAGATAATTTGAATTTCTGTATTTTATTCCTTCCTTAACGTTAGCATGTCTATTACATGTCAAACTGTGAATAGTTCTACCATGTCTCAAACTCTTGTTAACTGCTTCTGCTATAGCCCTAGTACTTCCAGAGCTACAAAAAGAACTTGAGCTGAACTTTACTGAAAGGTACACTGAGGAGGAATTGCACTGTTGTATCAATCCACTGGACACAGGGATCCTGAGAAAAACTGGCTTTTTTATTTTTTAAACACTGTACATTATTAGATCTTCCAAGTCATTATTTCCCCCTGCTGCAACAATTGTCCTAACAGAAACAAGTGTCTGGAGTCATGCTACATGTATTATTACAGTACATAATGGAAAGACAGGAAACAGTGAAGTTAAGGTATTCATTTCCAAAACTCTGAAATGGCTTTTGGTTTGATTTTGTTGGGGCCTGACAGCTTAGTTCAAGAGAAGAAAATTATCAAGGAGGATGAGGTTGGTTCTACAAATTGAGTCTTTAAGGGAAGCACTGCTTTACAGATAGCTTTTTAGATTGTAGTAGCTCAGAGAGTGCCTTTAATTTAGGAAGAGCACTGAGTTTTCTAAAACCTACACAAGCAAACCCAGAAAAGGATACCATAGCTACATACCAGCAGTAAAAATCAATTATAGTCAGAAGGTACGGCAACAAGATGGGTGAGGAGATCCAAACTAGCCAGCTTAAGATGAATACCACAGCTGAGTGTATCTGTGGTCCAGCACCAGATGTTAAACCTTCCCACACTGCTACTTAGGCTGCTTGTAATAAGCATGCAAATTAGTATAAAACTAGTTATCTATATTTACTTGAGCTGATTTATGCATAATTAAGTCTTAATAAGGTCTTCAAATACAACAATTCATTACAAAAATGTTAGACTCCACTGGCAGTCTCAAAACAAGAAAGATGTAATGTGGAAACAACTGCATGGGATGATCCTCAGAAAAAGAAAGTATTAAACTAATGGCAAACTAGAGGGCTCATTGGGTTTCTTGGTATCTAATTGGTACCTACTCAGGACAAGTTCTGCCACTAGCTAAAACCCATCTGGAGAGCAGTAGAACTGTTTGTCCTGTCTCAAACCTGCAGAGTTTGGCTCCATAGCACAAGGTAGTCTTCAGTGCCACAAAGCATTAGGGTGTAAAATAACTAGTATGTTAATCTCATGCTATTTTCTCCTTGACTTATTTCTCAGCTCTGTTAAAGCTCTCAGGGTGTTAGAGCTCTGTTAAAGATCTCAGGGTAACATTTGGGGGATGTGTCAAGCTAGTTCACTTCATCTTCACCATAGGCTCCAAAGCACATTTCTCCAAGCAGAGCCAGTCAAAATAATTCCCCTTTTAAAAAAAAGCACTTTTAATAGGTATGAGATCAAACATACAAATAAGGTAAAGGAAAGTTAACCGCATGTTATATCAAAGGTTGTCTCTCATTTCTGTGCTCAGGGGGAAAAGTGTTCACTGCAATTGTACTTTTTTTTTTTTCCATAAAAGATATGCATTAAAATTGTTTTTACAATGTGTTATGGTACATAATGCTGGTTCTATCCCAAAGAGGTACTCCTTCATTTTGCAAGGAGTCCCAAATCAGGAAAGAATTGAGGGCTGTCCTAAACAGGCCACTGCACATTTCTGTAACCAGAGTGCATGACTGAAAAAAATGTGTGTTCTGACCCAGCTGTTGCTAATCTGGAAAAAAGGGTGGGTGAGAATAAAACTCCTACTTTCCCCTCACCCACAAAATAAACTTCTGCCTGCAAAGGACAGATTTAAAGACTGTACTGTCTGCAATCCTGATAATTTTAAAGAAAAAATAAAACTTCTATTGATTTCGACAGAACCAGAATATCATGGTACTTTATGTGAAAAATGAACAACCTTGTTCTATAATTACTCTGCATTCTAAAGTGCTTAAAGTTTCTCAGCAATTACTGATGGTACATTTCTAGATCTCCTCTTAGCTCTTTCCACAAGAATGATAGACAAAACAAAGCCTTGTTCTGATTTTTCAATAAGCTTTTTCCCAGTAAGAAAAGACAACCCTACTGCAAAATATGTCACAGATCAGGTAACCTCCTTATAGGACAAATGTTAGTTGCTACTATCCAACTCCAAAGAGATTTATTTGTTTCAGCCTGGGACTGTGCCACAAAATCCATTAGCATCTCAGAGAGCAGAAGGCAAAATTTGGGCCTCCCCCATCACCACTGAATGCCCAAATCACCGGCTAAAGAGTCAAGCTCTCAGTGGTTTTTCAGGGCTTTTGTGACTGCTTTGCTGTGGCGAGGCAGCACTTCCATGGGCAGGACGAGGTGCCCCAACATGCTGGGTCCATCCTCTCAGGCTGTGGGAAATGTAGGCTTATCTTCCACATTGAATGAAATAGTTGGTCTTGAATTTAAGGGCCGTAAGTGTCCCTTCTGATTTATACATTCAGACTATATAACTGCCTGCCTCATTTAGAGTTCATTCAGGCACAGGACAGACTGACTGGGCTCCCCAGGTAAATATCCTGATGCACAAGAACTGTAACAGTCGTTGGCTTGCTTAGAGAGCCACTCAAAAACTTTTTAATTAAGACTGCAATCTTCTGTGCAGTACAAGGCCAGCCCTAAGATTTATAATCTCTTGTCATGTTGCTCAAAGTCACCATCTCATTTTTATCTCTGTTGCTGTTATCTATCTTTGCCTACAAATGAAAGGTTAAAGTTTGAGGCATATTTCTGGGCACTTGTCAAAATTCATTTTATGGAAAAATGAAGCATTTGCAGGGTTTCTTCTGCACTAAACAGAACGGAGAAAATCATGACGTGATTTCCTGATCACAGTCCCAGGAGCCAGTACCAAAAAAGCAATGAAACCAGTGTAAACATCAAGACTTCTAGCCAAGATTCCACCTTCACATCCCAAGAGTCTCAGGCAATGATTTCCTAGTGAGGGTTGTTTTTCTGGGTTTGGTTTTTGGTTTTAGTTATTTACCCCATGGTCAATAGCCTCTTCAACCATTCAAAGGTTTCAGTATTATCAACAAGCTTTATTTTTCTCTCCAAAACCTTTCCCAAAATGGTTTGGTTTGGGTTTTGGGGGGTTTATTTTTTTGCTTTTGAAAAAACAGCACAGTTCAATAGTTTTCCACAGTAGAACAGTGAAGTTTTAGATAACGTATCTTATATCAAACCAGTAACATCAATGGCCAAAACTCAGTAAAGCAATGGCCTGTTCCAGAGCCCTAAATCCTGAAATTCCAGAAGGTCAAATGTTTTCCAGCTACATTATCGTCCATACATTATCATCACAAACCACTTCAGATGTTGACTCAGACTCTGATTGGTTCTGAGAGAACAGTCATTTCTCTTTTGTAGCACCAAGAAAAATAGTTTTTTGAGTGACAAGCCCATTTTACAAATCCACATGTTAAACTCCAATTCATACTCTATTAATGAGTTTCCTTTTTCACCACTTTTGATCTATGCCAAAACCCCAGTGCCTTGGCTTAAGAAGCAATACTGATTTTTTGTATTCCAGTCTGTCGGTAATGCATCTGACATCATTTCTCTTGGCTCATTCTTACATGCATTACTGATCTTATATGAAAATCACTTCTTCCTCCAAAAATAAAAAAAATAAATCTGCACACAGAACTCTCACAAACTTTGAAAGCTCAGAGAAATTTTTTAATCACCTCCAACATTATAGTTCAATAAAATTTCTCTCTGAACAATGTAATTAGCTACATATTCAATCTTGCTCCACCCCTCTAGGGATTCTCACTGGTCTTTACTAGAAGTTTCAAACACCCAAATTTCCAAAGTCTTACTACTTAGCTTTTCTGCAGCTACACACTTCAAAGCCAGATTAGGCGTACCTGGGGCTTAGTACAGTCCAGTTGAGGGTCTCAGAAGCAGCTATAACTAGGGAGGGGGGGAAAAGACTACTTCAGGAGGAAAGTTTCCATATCAACTCCAACCACTCTGGAAGAAGCTATGAGGCTGCTGGAGCAGCAGTACCAGACTGACTTGGTTTAAACCAGACTGTAGGTGATGGAACACAGTGGCTTTACCTGGTTCCCACTTCCCTTGTCAGGCAGGAGAGGTGCTGTCCTGACAGAATATAGATCCTGCCACCTGCAGCACATGGGAAGCTCATAGTTCGACCACCCTGCAACGAAACTGCAATGTTTCTGCTATTGTTGCCATTTACTTTATACTAGGAAAAGCAGTATTTCACGCAGATAATATACTGGACAACAAGAAAAAAAGTCAATAGCGAGGTACTTTGTGAAATCCAAGCAAGTGCGATGGGAACTGGGAATGCTCAGCACACTGCAGTACAAACCACTTCATCTTATCTTGTATAAAATGAGCCCCAGAAACATTACACTCATTTGGGTTTGAAAGAAGCTCAGGGGGATATTTAGACCAGATAGCTGATAGTTTAAAAAAAATTCAAATACTCTTCAGCAATCATATTTCAACTTTCTTTTGAGGCCAAGGCTTCACATTGAGGTAAACAGTGTCTATTCTGCTTTTTCTCCAAGCAAACACTCTCACCACCGCCCTTCTTGCCTGTGGTTATCAATCCTCTTCCTTATCCTGACCTCTCTTAAATACAATCATTCCCACTACTTGTTTAGCTCAAAGATGTGCCCCCACACTCCCCCACTCAGTGTAAAATCATTTGTTTAAAGGCTGGAGGGAAAGGAGAAAGTAGATAGTTTAAGAGACAAAGGTGATATTTTTTTATACTGCCAAAGAAATTGATCCTCAAGGAGGGTCGGGATCGCAATGCAGTAAGTTGCTGTGGGAAGAATTAGACACACTCAGCACATACTGTAAAATAGATGATTCAATAAGTGTGCATTACTATATCATACATCTGCCATACTTCAATAAAAAGGAGATCTTGTCTCCTTGAAATGCATGAAGTCAAGATTTCCATAAAGAAAACAGGTACTTTGAAAAACTTGGTATAACACTTGCATAATTTGAAAAGTAGCTATAAAAAAAGTATTCATTCAAACACAGCTAATTCTGAAAAAGGATTGTCCTCTTTTTATGCAGAGATATAGTATGAAGAGTGCAAACGAATGCGACAGTATATTCTCCAAGACTGTCTGTGTTCTGAAACGATCCTGTAGCAATACCAGTGAGGAGCAGCTGCTGTGTTTTCACCCTTAAGGTGGGTGGATTTTAGTGCATGATAGGAACATCTCAAAGTGAGCGTATATGTATATGTTCCATCTGGTAAATGCAGCAGAAACGAGGTACTACAAAATGAAAAGTCTTTCGACTATGCCCTGCCCCAGGATGAGCAAGAAAATAAGAGTGAGACGTACTTCAAATCTATTCTTTTCCCCACTTTTGTCTTGTCTTGACTTCCAATATATTGTAACATTGTCAGCTTTTTAATAAGAGTTCCAACTCATCTGAACTTCTCTTCCCCCAGAAGGAAAACCTCATGACTATCTTTCAAAGACACTGTAAAACTAGCATTTTCCTTGTTAAAAAATAAAAATCAGTAACTACATGGAAAAGGAGGAAGTGTTAAAAGCTTTCTTTTAATATTTTTTTTCATCCAACCCTATCAACTTCATTTTTGTTATTTATTTCTTTTTGGTTCAGTATTGGCATAGGTTTACTGGTCTGAGCATTTTGTAGTAGAAGTCCCCAACACAAGAAGGACATGGACCTCTCAGAGTGAGTCCAGAAGAGGGCCACGAAGATGATCAGAGGGCTGGAGCATCTCTTCTATGGGGATGGGCTGAGAGAGTTGGGGTTGTTCAGCCTGGAGAAGGGGGCCTACATGAAAGCTGGGGAGGGACTCTTCATCAGGGAGTGTAGTGATAGGACAAAGGGTAACAGTTTCAAACTGAAAGAGGAGACATGTAGATCAGATATTAGGAAGAAATTCTTTACTGTGAGGGTGGTGAGACACTGGAACAGGCTGCCCAGAGAAGCTGTGGATGCTCCATCCCTGGAGGTGTTCAAGACCAGGCTGGATGGGGCTTTGAGCAACCTGGTTTAGTGGGAGAGGACCCTGCCCAGGGCAGGTGGTTGGAACTCCATGATCTTTGGTGTCGTTTCCAACCGACTCTATGATTCTATGATAAATCCTGAACTTGAACTGTTAAACACTGTATCATTTCTATATCTCTCACTCCTTGATTGCAAAAAATTCTATGAAAGTACCACTGAAAATGAACCAAAAATGATCCTCACTTTTAGAGATTATCATTGAATCAAACAAGAAGCAAGAAGTAAATCATGCAACAATTTTAAAGGTGTTAATTTTTGGTTACCACAATATCTTGGTAAACAAAGCCCCACATCCAGCTAGCATACCTCCTTCCACATTTCTTTTCATTGTAAATTACCATGTTTCTATCATATTTATTTCCCTTTGTTCTGTGTCTGTAATCTTTTATACACAAGATACAAACACTTGATGAATTTTTTAAAAGCCTCCAAAATTCCTACTGGACGTGGCTCATGTGGAAATACTTTCTTATCAATTTCCAAGCCTTACTTCTCTCCAGAACCGATAATTTTAGCATTTAGAAATTTATTCATCCTTTCTATACTTCTTATCATTTTTTGCCCCATATGGAAAGAAGTAATTAAATTGACTGTCATACATGTTTAGATTTGTTTTATGCTTGCTCTGGAAGCAATTTTAGCATTTATCTCTATTAATAATTGTAATTTTTTTATACCCAACTCTGGAACATCCATGGAGAAGTGCTACCAAAAAGTTCAGCTAAAAGAAAAATACTAAATCCAGTGTTGGAATGCCAAAACCCAAATGTTAATAGTGGCCTTTTGAAACAGCTGCACGAATAACTTATTATATGTAAGTCTTTACAAATACAGTTATTTAGCACATTGATTTTCCACTAGAACACATAGATATCTGATAGTCTTCACAACAACAGAGAAAATTATATGGAAACAAGAGCCCAGGTACATGTTTGTTAATGCTGCCTTTTACCTGTAAACTAAACACACAGGCAACTACCGTAAATATAGCTTCAGAGCACAACATTCTAGATATTAACAGCTTGCAATTTTTGTGGCATTTAGTCTATTTTCAGTGAGTTTCCAGAGAGGTGTCACTAAAGCTTGGGATAAGCTGACTGACAAGTTTTTCACCCTTGTTTTGTTCTTTGGGGGCTGCGCCCAGGCATTTCCATACAGAACCACGTACGAATATGAACTGCTGCTCACAAATGAGCTCAGAACAACATCCCTGTATCACAGCAGCTCAGGGTTGCGCTAACACTGCTTGACCGGTAAGAGACATAGGGAGAAACATGCCTCTGGTGAATGTCAAACAGATTCATAATTTCAACAGATCTCCTGGGCCGGGGAGAGAAAAGAAAGCAGAGTAATAGAAAGTAAAAACATCATTCGGGGAGGCAGGAAGAGTTGTACGGAAGTGCTGAGTAGACTCAATCTGCCACAAAATTTTGAAGGCAATAAGGTGAGCAAGCACTTTTCTAATTGAAGAACATAAGGCCTTATTCTGCTTTCTCTGAGGTCAGATTTTCTGATTAATTCAGTGTCAGTAAGATCCATCTTATGATAAAAATCAATGGCCACAGAAAGAGGAGGGGAAATGGAGAGAAATGAAAGACTAACTCCCAGTCAGGAATACAGAGCAGACTCAGAGTATGGCCCCCTTGTATGGCACAGAACAGGAAATATATTACACTACCCAGGGTATAGAGCGACATAAAATTGTACTGCCAGTCCGACAGCAGTTAGTATTGGCAAAACTGCTTCTTGTGAAAGTTGTTCACATTCTTCAAGCTTTACGTGGAAATCACATTACATCTGTCTCCATATTTATCTATCACAGCAGCACATGCAGGCCTCGCTCAGGCCTGGCTGTGGGTTCCTTTGTGTGCACCTCCAACAAGTCTGTCTCGCTGCCTTTGTAACACAACAGGAAAATACTAATTCTGAGAGACCATTACAGCAGTGAACACGTTGATGCAGAGAGTACCCTTTTCCATAAGGTTACAGTTTTTATCTGCTGGTATTTATAGAAGAACGTTAGTACCTGGAGTGGATGGTTTCAGGGCCTGGCCGTTCAGTAGTAGCGCGGGCAGGCCCAGAACAGCAGCCCTCGACTCTGCAAACACCAGCATTTACATATAGCAGTCGAAGAACTGCCCCGGTTTCAAAATTAATGTTCTTTGTTTGTTTTGGTTGGGGGTTTGCTTTTGGTCTGGATCAGCACCTCAAGCAGGCTTAGTGTGACCCTGCCCGGAGCCAGCCACCCCAATAACCTCGCTCAATATCCACCTGGGTGAGAGCTGTTGCTGCTGGACTTTCTGCAAAACACTGGCCACGTGCTAATGAATTCAAATCCTATTAGGGATATTCTACCATCGTAATTCAATATATACCAATGATGTGCTGTGCTCTTTAAAAAAAAAAAAAAAATTCAAAATGCCCAAATATATTTTTAAGTTTTATTTTGTGAAAAGGAAATTATGCATAAGGTAAGGCTACCCTGCAGAAGTGTTGCTATACTTGCTAGCATTTAGTACAACATGTATACATTTCAATAGAGCTTTTCTTTTTTACCCTTAATTCTAATGCATATTTTAAAAAAATTACGCTAAATTCAATAAAGTGTATTCCCCTATATTCTGCTGAACTCCTCCATAAGAAAAGGACTTTCTAATCAAAGATATTTTCATTACATCTTTTCTATCATAAGCACACTTCAAAATGCCAAACGTGATTATTGTTAAGCAACGTCTATACACTGCTGTAATGTAAATACACAGTGCCCTTTAGAGATAAGAGGGGGAAAAAAATCTTATTCTCCTTAAAAAAGTTTGCTTTTACTATCCAAATCAGTGTCGGTAACTGATAACCAACATTAAAAATAGTATGCTTGGAGATCCTCTACCTGTGGGATGCAGGAGTAACATGAATCAATTTTGAAAGTATGTTTGTAGAAAACAGTTTATTTTCAAACACAATCTCTTCCTAATAAAAATGAAAAGTTTGTATCCTTCACAGTGTTGCACTGCAACAGACATCAAAGAAGTTTCTACTTTGAGAAGTTAACTTATTGACGGTGCATATGAACAAACTCTTTGTTCCCTGTATGCTGCTGTAGAAAAATCAATCCTACACAGGTATTATTTTATGGCCCAATTATCTCATGCAATTAAAAGTAATAGTTTTGGAGTGGACAGATCGTTTGGTTCCTATAAAAACCCTGCAAGGCCACAAAAAGGAATGCATGAGAGCTGACAAGTCTCTTATAAAACATTTCAAAGAAACATTTATTTAATCCTTCCTAATGTAGCTATAAGATGGTGTGTCAGACACTGACCTCAAACACCCATTGTAGCTGATAAACAGGCATCCTGTGGAACATTCACTGCTTTTCTCCTTTCCTCCAAATTCCTACTCAGTTTTACTGGTGACAGCTTCCACTCTACCAAACCAGACCGAAGATTGAGATACTGAAGTGTTTATCAATCCTTTCTTCGTTATTAATTCCTTTATTTATACATACTGTAGAGAATTATTTTAAATACTTGAATTTTACAGTAAACTACTGTGAATAGTTATTTCCTCACGTCTTTCTAGGTAGCGGGGTGTAAGGGAGACAATGGTATTTTTACAACATCTCTTTAAAGATATCTATTAAAATACGCATTGACAATTTCTGTTCATTCTCCTCCTTTCCAAACAAGAAGTAGTGCATAAACACACCTGGTGAACCTGCTATAATCAAATAATGCGAATATCAACATAGTGTACCAGTGTAGTAAAACAAAAACACAAATCTATATTTAAGCAGCAGGAATCTTAAACTAACATTTATTACTTGATCTATGATGCTAAGCATTTATTAGCTGTGAAAGCTGAAAGAAATAGATTGATACTTCATCATCAAAGATGTGAATAAGAACTTAGTAAGCCTAATGTGTTTTTCCTCTAGCTTGAAAAGAAAACTAACCAAGTGTATATTCATATAAATTATAATCATCGGTATTTAAAGAATATTAAAATGCAAATCATTAAAGGCAGCATGTATCTTTTAAAGGCAGTGTCAGGTAGAGCATGATAAACATTAGTGGAACAGTCCATGCTTGAAATCAAAGCCGGAATAAATAATTTGCTTTGGAATCAAAGTAGTATATAATTTTAGCCTCATGGTAAAGCAAACAAAAATATCGCAATTTATTTAAACTGTGTTTGTAACTATGAATTATAAAGACACACAGGGAAGTCAAGCCTTTACATCTTTCTACTGTTAAAACCATCATCATGGAATTTAGGAAAGAAGGTATGAGATACCTCTAGTCATCTAATTTCCTTCACTTCTATTATCTGCCAATATCTCCAGCAACCCTTGAATTTGGGTGGCACCTTCTATGCATGCAACAGATAAGCGATGTTCATAAGTTTTCACTCAGTGATTAGCACATTGGATTCCATTTGTCTATCTTCTAGAATTTCTCTTTGTCATTTCTTTTAAGATGTATAAACATGACAATTTTGGAATCTCCCCACTCCCACCAACGAGGAATTTCCTATCTTGTAGATGCTATTTTTTCTTGTATTGAATCAATTCCTATGTATAATAACAGTCACCATTATTTTCCCATCCGAGGACTGTGCTTTTTTACATGACCAAGGAAATATTCCAATTGGAAACTCGACACAGAGAAAGATAAAATAATGCTCTAGCATAAAGATGTCCAAGACCATCTGATAATATTTTTCACTGAATAACACAGAAGACTAAATTCAAAATTAAAAGAAGAAAACTGGGTCCAGTTTGAAGGTGTAGCCATCTTTCCTTAAGGAGGAGACAAGAGTTGTGTAAGTAAAAGTCAACCCTTACTTAACTTGTAGAGTAATTGTAACTGATCAAATTATTACAGTTTCAATTTCATGTCCCACTTCAGGGTGGATTTTCAGTGTCAATTATAGCTATAAGCAGAGAAATGAAGCTAGCAGAGTATTCTTGAAGGACTGTTTTAAACAACATTTCTATCAGCAAGCTTCCTTTCCTTCTCAGAGAAGTGGTTGGAAATTTGGAAAAATGTTCTCCAAAGCAACAAATTCATTCCAACTAAACTTTCACTCAATTAAATGGAATCTTTAATTAGGCCTTCTGAAAGATTCACTGAAGTGCTAGACTTAATGCATACCTATAATGTGTATTAGAATATATGAACACATGGACAATTATAAAAAACTTGTCTAGACAATTATAAAAAACTCTAGACTTCCCTAATTATTTCCCTATATAACTGCATAAAATGGACTGATGTATCAACAGATATTTAAACTACTGAAAAAATCTATATCCAAATTTTGTATACTCAGCTTTCACAAATATGACTTTTGAACATTTTATATAAATGCTATAAAGAGGGTTGTCAACCTCATAGTTTGACATTAATCTCATTGGAAAAGATTTCTGGTCTTGCAATGATGGAAAAAAACCAAAGGTCTTCTCCATCTTTTAGGGTTTTTTTCAACCATATTACTGAGTAATAACAAGAGAAAGTAGCGTTAAGTAACAATGAGCACTAATCAATCCCAATTTGTTCCTAACTACAATTAATTAAATTGCTGTGTGCCATATAAATGGATTTTTTTAAATTAGATGTTTCATTTATTGATTGTTTAGACACATCAATACACACTGCAAGGGATCTTTTCCCTAATAATGGAGTTAAGCAGGCAAAACATTAAGCAAGTTGCCAATTAGCTGATTAGGTGTCTGATTCTTCTCCCTTAAAGACAGAGAAAAACTCTTACTTGTATCAGTGGCTGTAAATAGGCATAGCCGTACTTAAACAATTCCCCGGTGCCCTGTGTATTTTGCTGGAAATGAGTGAGAACAAATACTATCTTTGGAAAAGCCATCTGAAATTTAAGAATAAAGTTTTCACTCCATTCATCCATAATAAGGGAGACAAGTGTCCTTCTTTTGCCTGCTTCCCACCACACTGTCTCTAATACTACTCTCCAATGGTTCCGAGTCCATGAGAGAGTTCATTTACTAGTTTCTATGAGGCAACAGTGTTTTATGTATATTGAAATAGCACATAAAAACACATACAGAAAAGACAAAAAGTACTTTAAGTGCCCTTGACATTTTTTTTTTTTAAATAAGGTTAACAAACAGTTCCATCAACTCCCTCAGATCAAGTTTGAAGTTCACAACAATGAATTAAACAAGAACGAACAAACAGCCTTTGCGCTGGTGGTCTAAATCCAGATACAAATCCTGACAATACTCACTTTCTTAAGGATTTGGAAGACAGGAGGGGGAGGAAGATAATGCAAACCCTAAAGGCAGGTACCACTACAATACAACAAACTATACTGGAAATTAGGTCCAGCAACCTAGAAAACAATGGGCAGCCAAGGAAGGTAAATCATACACAGAAAGCCGTCAGAGAAATGACTTACCACGGAGTAAGGACTAATGCAGCCTTCTCCCACCAAGCTGTTGCTCAATGACCTCTCACATTCCCACACTGAGAAAGGTAACCTAAGACACATGGCTTCATTTTTATGCTCTTAAAAGCTATTACTGAAACCCAGCTGAAAGATGGTAACTTGTTCACACATACTCAGGCCTCCTAAGATGATGACTGCAAAGGTCTGAATGAAGGATTGTTTTCAAACAGATACAGAACAGAGTTCCATGGAGGGGCCATAGCAGCATCAGGTCATGCAGTGGCCAATATGGGGAAGATGGTGATAAATTGGCAAATTTGGATTGGCAAATCCAAAACAAACATCAGGAAATGGAGAAAAGCCAGCTCGGCTATAACTGCTATCTCATGATTCAGCTGTTTTAATTAGACTTCAAGATAAACCAGGAAAATGCAGGCCTCCAAAAGTATGGGGAGAAGCCACCTTAACAACTTAAGTATAGGTCATTCACCAAGCACAAAACCCAGCAAAAACATTAAAAACTTATCATCAGCATGTTTTATTCTTCTGCTTCTTAGGCAGTTTTTAATTTATACGTATTAGCTAGAGGATGTTTCCTGAAATCTCTCAAAGTTTTAGACAATTTCATCAACATCCACAAACGGCACATTATGCTTTATAGCATCTGGCTACTCACTATGGCATTGTGTTACCACCAGTGTTTCTGTCCTGTTAGATCACACAGTAACATGGAAAGAAAAGGAGGTGTGAGGAGTAAAATAAAGCAGGACATGAGGGAATTCTTCTTTTGTGTTGCTGTGGTATTCCAGGCTGAATCTTTGGCCTGTTCATGTATATTTTAAAGCAGCAATTCTACTACCGGAGCCAAGATTTCATTTATAAACCCACCTTGGGCAGTTGCATTATTAGGTTAGTGTTCTTTGATACACTCTATCTGCCTGCCACAGCTCAGAAAGGTCAACCTTATGGGGAAACATTTCAAAATCCTTTCTGAAATATGTGATAAGAAGGAAACATTTAAAACGAAAAAGGAAAAAAGAAAAAAAAATGTTTGACAGCATGCCTTCATACATTTTTCCAAGGAAAGAAGTCAGAGACATCAAGGCTACCACATTTTGGAAAGGTGACATTAGGCGGGGGAAAAGAACAAATTCCACGGGAAATACAGATAACAGAAACACATCATTGATTGTTATAAATAGAACTTCATGATCATGTAGGTTGCGCTTTAGGTGTATACAAAGACATGATTTATCTTACCATGCTGATATTGCATGCAGTGTATGGTGATTGGGATGTCTTTGGTATTAACTGTGAAAGAGGGAAGTGAAACCATTATAATAAACCCAGCATTTAAAAAAAAAAACCCCGAAACAAAGAAACTCACAACTAAACAAAAAACCCCCAAGGAGCTCAGGAACTATTACATAAGCAAGATGCAGTTGTAGAACACGGAAAGGTGAAATTTTGCCCTAGAAAACTAATGCAGTCACTACGGGAAAATGAGATGGATCATCCAGCTTGCTTCAGTCCCCAGCCACTTACTATCTTTGATCCATCAGTCACCAGGATTTTACCATTTGTGTCCACATATTTGCAGGACAAAGAGTCATTTCACTTCAACTTTGTTGAATGTAGGTAGCTGAATTATCCTGAGGCTCATCATTGACATGGTCTGCTTGCCAAGGCTGGCCAATGATCTACCCCCCCATTCCTTTCAAGTAACACCCAAAACCAGCTCTGGGTCTGCACCACCAGAAGGCAAATCAGACTCTGGGATTGAACACATTCACTTTCTTCTCCTGCAAGTTGAATCTAAAAGGCAGAAGAGAGTGAGATGAGAGATGAAAGCCAGGAGAAGTTGTCTGAAATTTATCATCAATAAAATCTTTGTATCTAGAACAGGTCTCAAAAGCTCCAAGTGAGCAAAAGGGACTCCTCTGGAGACTATAACAGTGACATTTTAAGGGAACCATGATGTTAAAATTTTCAGCCATTTCTGTAAGATGATAGGTGTTCAAAGGAAAGGCTGAAGTTCAGAGTAGTTACACTCTCAATTGGAACTCCCCTGGTTAATCTCAGGCATCCAGTGCCTCAAGTGAGGCTGCCTTCTGCTGTCTCATATCAAGTCAAAGATGAGAGAGTTTTGAACACACTTGTAGCTGCAAACGCACATTTTAACTTAGTGCCCTCAGTAGCCTCCTCTTTCAAACATCAGTCATGAGAGATCCAAAGTAGGGACATGAAGTCCAGCAACAACATTCCTTTCATGCTTAAAAGCACTCATAAGATGTTTCTCTGCCACATTAAATGGAACAGAGCTGGGAACAAGTGTTTCCTAAATCAGGAGAGAGTAATCATGACAATTACAATGCATTTGAGCTTCTGTGCTGGCTGCTCTTGCTGCTGGCAATCTGAACAACAAACGCTTATTTCTGAAGGCAACTTGCTTGGGGGAGCCCGTGTTTGGATCAAAGGGCATATAATTCTCTATGATTTGGACTTCTAATATCTCCTTAATTGTGCTTATAAAGAGCTCAGCGACATCTGAGAATACCATTACAATCCACACATGCAAATCATCATAAACCACCTGAAAATTATTCTAATTTAGCAGGAAGGAGAAGATCAAGTTTGAGACCATCTAAGGAACCTGAAGTTGGACAAGTCCATGGGACCTGATGATATGCATCTGCAGGTCCTGAGGGAACTGGCGGATGAAATTGCTAAGCCACTATCCATCATATTTGAGAAGTTGTGGCAGTCCAGTGAAATTCCCACTGACTGGAAAAGGGGAAATATAATCTCCATATTTAAGGGAAAAAAGGAAGACCCAGGGAGCTACAGGCTTACCTCTGTGCCTGGCAAGATCATGGAGCAGATCCTCCTGGAAACTATGCTAAGGTACATGGAAAATAAGGAGGTTATCTGTGACAGCCACGTCTCACAATCTGATGGCCTTCTACAACAGGGCTGCAGCATCAGTGGATAAGGGAGGAGCAACTGACATCATCTACCTGGACCCGCACAAAGCATTTGATACTCATCTTTAATTCGGTTTTCAGTAACCTATTCAGTTGCTTGAAAAATGTTCATTTATACTATAAACTAGAAAGAAAGACCTAAAAAGCCAGTAAAAACATCCTAAATGGAAATAAAAATAAGTGTATTTGGATATTTCCACAACCATCCAGTTAAACATGACTGCATGACTGAACAACCTGGGTCTAAAATGAAGTAGATTTTCCTTTCATTTTCAAAGACTGCAGGACAGGTCTGTTACTGCTAATGAAAGGCCAACTAATTTCAGCAGAAAGGTTAGATTTCAATTAATTATCCCTGTTCAATGTCTGAACCTTGTTCAGTTACAAGCCTTAATAGAAATAGATCAAATAATAAAATATTGCCTAAATTATTAATGATTTTCCCTCAGTGATGACTACAGTACAAAATCTGAATAATATCCGAAGCTTTCCTCGCACTTTACTAGTTCTAATCAACTTCTCTTGTTCTTACTGTTTTATTTCTGAAGCAATCACACCGTATGTTATTATGAATGAGGTTTTTAGGGATTAAATTCCCACTTAAGCAAAAATTTCAATCACCTTTTCAGAAGACCTCAGCAGATAGATGATCTCTCTAGAAATGTTAGACAGAAGTGTTAAAAGTCAAGGAGCTTCCATTTTAAATAACAAGATTGTCCATGCTGCCATTAAGAAGCCTGAATGGAAGCCACATACCTGAACATCTGCTCCCAGCTATGAGAATTGAGAGACTGGACCCAAACCAGAAATACCCAGTAAAGTAAAACTCTACTGACTTTTTCATGGAGGGAGATTCCCTACAAGAGCAAACAGAAGAGTCGTGTCTGTCAGAGGGGACCATATCTAGGTTCCTCTCAGAAAAAATAAAGGCTTCTTCTTCAGCAACAGCCATTCAGAGTCTGTGCATCAGGATGGATGAGAGCTAACCTGGGAGTCCACAGGAAAGCAGCAAGCAGGAATACAACATGTTACGGAAGACTCAGCATGTTTAGGTTGTTGAACTAGAGAGAAGGCTAAAAGTGTGATGATAACTGGCATGTCTTTTTCAAAACATTTAGGAGTCCATGACAAAGGAAGGGAATCATCTGTTTCATTACATGCAGCATGTCTAGGGGAAGGAGTTTAAATGGCAGCAAGACAAAATTAGACTAGATATTACAAAACTAATTCCTAATTTTAAGACTAGTGAGCTAGTGGAGTAGATTGCCTAAAGCATCTGTGTGGAGTCACCCCTAACAGAGAGTAGGTTTGAGAGAAACAACTGAGGGATTGTTGATCCTGCTCAGGGGAGTGGTAAGGACTCCTTACCCGCTCCCTTTCTCATGAAGCTCCATGTATCTTCATGAATAGTCCTAAGATGAACATCATAACTTGGTGCTGTTTATTCCCTTGTGGATGCTCAGTGAATTTTAATTTAGTCAAATTTTTAACAGAATGAGAGGAGATAACAAAAACCCCTTATACACGCTGTAACAGAGTTTGACATTTGTCACTTTCAAATTTGTTTTGTACAGTGATAGACAATTCAGTGACAATAGAGGCATTATATTGCTGCTTGCCATCTCACTGAATTTGACATGCCTAAGGATTAATTCTTGTGCAGTAGGATGGATTGTGTGAGGGAGTTTCTATTTTTCTTTAAGCCGTATGTTTGGCTCATCATTAAAATCCCATCAATTGTATTAGGAAGAATTCCTGTTTAAGATAATACATGATTTAATCATGACTTGGGGTAAGAAAAGAAAAACTGTACTGAAACATTTTCTTTAAGAATTCCATTACTTTAAAGAGAATTGGTTTGACTGATTGCATGCAGTTGCACTGAAAGGCCAGGATTTTCTCTGGACCGCAAAGAAAACACTGCTTGCCTGTGTAAATCTGACTCTGAAGTGATGCAAAGCAGCAGTGTACCTTCAGAAGGAACATCAAAGTTGAAACCTGTACAGTGAAATAAGCTGTCCTGTTTGTGCCCTGCAAATGGAATAGCTTAATCCAAGTGCTCTTTGTGATGTTTAAACAGACTGTAACTGCCCCAATAATATTTCAAAAATAAATCACATTTTTTTGGCTCATGATGCATATTTATTCTTGTGTCTTCTGGGTGCAGTTACTGCATAAATCTGACCTTTATCTACCAAGAGTTCAGTATTTTTACTACAAAAACTACTTAAACAGTGCAAAATCAGTACAGATGTGAAGAAGTACTGCAGCATGAGCAATTTTTTTCTTCTTTAATCTGATATGGTTCTTACATTTCCCAATAAAAAAGATATGGTATTAGCTATACCACCAAAAGGCAACCTTTCACAACAGATAAGCCACCACAGTAAAAACCAGGAATACGTAAATCCAGATCTGTGACTGAATCCTGCTGTGCAGAACTGACCTGCTCATTCGGGGTCTCTGCTCTCAGCTGGTTTCACCAGCATGTAACCCGGCTGGACCAAACTCATCCCAACCACTCACCTGAAACAAACCCAGCGCTGATATTTCCTTCTCCCTCCTGGCTGTGAGCTTTTTAGAAAACAAATCCATTTCTGTTCATTTGCCATCAATCTTCATTTCTGTGCTTCCTTAAATCAGATTCAGTTTGGCAGTGATTCGGGAAGAATAGCTTGTCCATGGACAGCTTTGCATAGAACTCAATAAATCCCAGTTGGAACATGGTTTCCATTTTAACTGAAACATCATTAAGTGAGACTTATACACTTCAGATGAGAGAGCACTGATTAAGCAACAGCTAGGCTATGGATATGTAAATGAGAACAAATAAGGAAAAAAATACAAAACAGATCTTTTAAGAAATTTAAAGCTCTAACTAAATTTGTGCAAGTGTTATTTTTGATTCTACACCATTTAGGTAGGTGTTGGTTTGTCTGTCATATTAGGATAGCAAAGCAAAAAACGCGATAATTAAGTCCAAAAACTTCTGCTAGTGGAAATCACCTGGCAACACACTTTCAGCCCTACCAGTCTGAGTAGTCTACATCCAGGCCAAAACCACCTGACAATTGATTCTCTCATATCAAAATGAATCACAGATAAATCCAATTTCACAATAAATCACTCTGAATTCTCACTAAGGTTGCAAATCAATTTACAATAACAAACAAACAAACACCACCACAACAAACCCTAACAACTCTGATAAATGGTCATTCCAAAGCTAATACACTATTCAGACTGCGTTAACCTCATTGAGATATTTACTCTCAAATAATATTAGATATTTTCTTAACTTTGGTTGGGTCACAAGACAAGTTAGGTAGTCACGTCAACTGTATGTGACAATACATATTTCATGCAACCATGGCATGCCTTAGTGAATTTGCTTGTTATATTTGACATATGGTTATTAAGGCAAATTTCTGAAAGATATTGATGGGCAAAGAAAAATCCAGAAACCGCTTACATATTTTAGGATACAACTGTCACAATAAATTCTAAACAAGCAACCAGGGAAAGAGTGATTGTACTGGATGATGAGGAGAGTGAGAAACTGGGGTAGGGAAAAAAGTAGCTATAGCATTGCTGGTACCAGCATCAAAACCAAATCACTAGATTTTTCTACTAACTCCCCTGTGGCTTTGCTCAAAAGGCATGCTCATAGTTTAGAGCAGTAGGCATTTGACATTTTTTCCTTGTAATAAGTAATTTGTGTAATAAAGCTGTGAGGAAATTGAACTTGTCAGCATGTTAAATGCATTTGTCTCCAGGAATATAATAAACTACATATGTGGAATTGATAGGATTGGAAGCTGAAATTCCCTGTGATTTAAAATCTAATTTGTCATTAATTTTTTTAATCCATTCAAATACTCAAGTTTTACCAGTTAACTATGCATAATAATTTCATTTTAAATGTAAATTAAATAGAGGGCATAGCTAGGCATTGAAAATAAACATTACCCAAGGCAGACAGACAGATAGAAAAAATATTTAAATCAGTGCATTCCAGCTTTCCAGTAACAATACCAAATGTTACATTGAACAGGACACAGCTGAAAACTGTCAAGATTTTGGCACAAAAATACTATTTTTATATGTGTGTGTGTGTGTACACATACATACCTGACATTTAAATATTGGTGGCCAGATTCCTGCAAGTTACACTTTGCACGTAAAATCTATATTGTATGACATGTATTAATTTAAAATAGCTACACAGAGCAGTGTGAGGCTAGTTGTTTTGAGGTTCTGTTTCCTCTGTTCTCATGCCAGCTAGTGCTTACCTTGAAAACGCATTACTACGGGGGGGAAAAATTAGATTTATGAGCTGTTAAACAAGGTAGATTTTTGTTATGACCTTAACTGACAATGAGTAAATTACTCTGTGGTTTACAGGCCCAGATTATGTTGTTTCTCAGAGTATACTGAAAGGCAAAGAGGAGAATGTTGCAAGATATTATGAATCTGGCGTTTTTTCCACAGTCATTTAAGGGTTTATATAGAACTCTTTAATCCATTTTGGCACCATATATCATGTGTTTAGTAGGATAAGACTTTCCATTTACTAAAACAATTTGCTTTTTTAATCTATTCTTTTTGCATATAACTTTGCAGTCTCTTTATCTGAATATGTTACAGAAAATATGGAAGACTGTGGATTCTTTTCCTCAGTTTGAGACATAAACATTTGAGTATCAAAAAATATATTCCACTGAATGTGACATTTCAATCTAATGTTAACTTATTAAGGTTCCCCTTCCCAAATGAAGGTCATACTCTAACAACATCATCTTAAAGATATTGCAATTGTAGACTCAGGCTAAGAATAAACAATAGACGTCTATGTAAGATTTGAATCTGAAACAAATAATATCCAAAGTGAGACTTTTTCCAGTTTTACTAAAGAAATTTCTTCCCCAGAGCAGCTAATTTTTATAGACATATTTTATTGTTTTCTTTGAAGGCTAAAAGCAACATAGGTCTGCATAGGTCTATAAAGACCCAAGTTTAATTGCTGACTTTGCCATAGGTATTTTCGTGAATGTGGCTAAATCTCTTCATTTTAGAGTCTATTGCCCACCTATGAACTGATACAACAACCTCTGTAGCGCTTCCTATGATAATCTCTGCATTTCATGTTAACAAATGTCTTTTATGAAGAGATTTAGGATGAAACTGATATTTTGATTTTCTCTGTTCCTATGGAACATCACAATGGCCAGTTTTTCATATTTCATACTGCAAGACTCAAGTTATGAAACATTAAGGATAGCTCTGGGATGTGACACGTGAGAATATTTTGCACCACTTTATGATGTTGAAACTCTTTGTAGCCCAGTCACATTGACGGCTATTTAAGATGTTATTTAAGATTACAGAAGTAACAAAACAGGAGAAGCTCTCCCTATATCTATGCTGAGAGCTCTGTCTCTAGCCCACTCCTGGCACCTGGTTCCACCTCACTATTGCTTCTGTGTTTCAGTCCCATCTGGTTTTGTCCCTCAGCACATTCACATTGTTCCAAGTTAAAATGCTCCATTTCCCTCCTTTACTCACCATCCCTGCTGCCTCTGCAAATAGATGCCATGCACAATGTAAAGTTCATCGGGAAGGACATTTATTAAAGCAACCTTTCCTTTCATAAATATCTTTCCATCTTATTCATAATGTACTATGTGGTCCTCTCCTCTCTTCTCCCTTGAGGGGCAATTTTCTTTAAAATCCACATTAGAAATTGCCAACAAAATAGATGCAGAATTAATAAACAAAGGTGACTTTCCTTGCATTGTTCCTCTACCATAGCAAATAAGAATCAAGCTGAAACCCACATGATTGTGTTTAGAAATGCTTATTCGCCTGCTCATAATGTAATATTTGACATCATTCGATATGATTCTTACTATTGAGGATATCATGCATTTCGAGATCCCATGAGATGCTAGTATCTAATAAAAATCTTACATTAGGTGCACACATCTAATTTAAGAGGGATCCTCCTTAAAATTTCATTTTAAATAATTTTTCTACTTTTCTTTTTTCAGATTTACTAGGACAGATATATGGAAGTATATACATATGGAACTACTACCACCAGTGAAAGCACTTGCTCTTTTCCTAACCTCAAAGCTCGGCAAAGTCTTTTAGGGTTGAATTTTCAAAAATTGTATAACTATCTACAATTCGCAAACACAGCTATTTAAACAGTTTCACAGGGAACCCACAAGCTTTGTGAAAGCTAGTTTTATTACAGATTATATTGCTGCAATCCAAACCCACTGAATATTTTCAGGTCTTTAGAGGATTATGATTTGTATCACTCCCCAAATGATTTCTACCGCTTGAGTCAGAAAAAACTTTCAAACACGAGAGTGTTAATTCATGAACTCCTGCGGAGGTTTTGTACAGTCAAACCTGCCACCACCTGGAAAAGCACAAGAACATGGCTTTTGTAGCAGGACTAGAGAACTGCTGATGGAAATCAATAGAAATACCTTGGAAATGTAACTGGGGACCAACTTCTTCCAACCGAGAAGTGACATAGCCATTTTATCATTAAGGACATACACAGGTGATCTTTCCTGACAACATAGGTTTCCACGTATCTGCCAGTGTTCAGCTCACAGCCAGTGAGCAGAAATGCAGCTTGTGTGTCAGTTGCAAGGAAGGATGGAAGAAGTTGTTAAAATCCCACAGGCTACATCATTTGCCAGTTTATTCTACAATTATTGGGATGAGGAGCTTAGCTCATTAGCAAAACATCCTTAAAACATGTAGAGAATATTAACTGTAATAAATAATTTATACAGCTAAGCCTCAACATGACAAATGTGCTAAACATCTTCCATAAAACCTGCCACATAAACAGTCATTTAATACTACATCTGCTTTGACTGGCTTTCAGTTAGTCACATAAACATAACCTAAACCTGTAAACTAGACTGAAACAGTATGAGCTTGCTACATAATGCATAAGCAATGCCTTTTATTTTTGGCAAGAGCAAGATTAAACCACAGAGTGGCTATTTCTTGTGCCACGCTCCTTGCATTTCTGGTTTTAACTCTTTATGCCACTTGTTAAGTAACAAAATATATGCCAGAGTTTTTGCGAGACACTCAAAAATTACACAAGCCACTTTGTTCTTCTTAAGCAAGGTAACATGAAATGTATCATTTGGAAGAATTTCCTCAGCCTGGTTTTTCAAAAACTAATTTATTCTGGACGACAACACTAGTTACTAAACTAATACCAAAGTTTAACTAAGCAGTTTTAAAAGAGTTTATGTCTACTACCTAATTGAAATTCTCTATTTCCCCCCCTAAATATGCCTTTAATTTTGTTGAATAATAAACACGTTAATCACAATATCCATATTCCATTTTAGCTTTATTGTTTGAGATTTTAAATTCATAAATGAATAACATGCTATTAAAAATGACAGATTGACAGCACTATAAATTCTTGTTCATCTATTAAAAAAAATAATCTACAAACAAGTAAATGTTTCCCCAAGAAATCAAATAATTATATTTTAGTCTCATTCTGAATATTGTCAATAGGAACAATAATATAATTTAAATTAATGTACTTTTTAGTGTTAGTGAGACTGACTTGCATTTGTGAAGATGCTTCTGTAATATATTTTTTGATGCCTGCCAAATTGGTTACATGTGCTTCGGTGGCACAGACCAGATTTTAAGATCTGAGCTGGAGATGAATATATCACAGTGTATCACTAAGTGAAAAGATTTTCCCTCTATAAAACCTCATTTCCTTCACTTTTAAGATGGAAGCTTGGAATTTTCACCTTTGCTCACTGCTGGCTAAAATTTTTCAGTATTGTAAATGACAGTGATGAGGAAAAATTCAAATACTAACAGCAGTCCACTTATGAATTAAGATTAAATCTTTGGTGCTGGTAAGCAAAAAGTGACATAAGGAGAGGATCTCAAAATAAAATTCATGTGGTAAGGCCAAACTGACTAAGGTATCTAGCACTTGTTAACAAATCCAGGTAAGCATCTTGTAGCCACAGGAGATTCATTAAAGCAAAAACCTACCAAGAATTAATATTTAAGTAAAGCTTCCTAGAAAGAGCTGAATTTATTAATTATTAGGTATATTATGGCAACAATAGAAAAGTCGAGTTTGAGAACTAGTCTTCACTATGAACAGGATGAAGTCATCATAGCCAACACAGAGCAAAACGTGTCTTGTAGAAAAATGGATTATGACAGCCAACATATCTGAAACCCACACAGTTGTCATTTAGAGTCACTCAAAATTCATTTAATTTTCTTCAGCAGTTCTTTTCCCTGCCACACTCCCACCCCTCTGGCCATATATTCCTATCTCCTTTGTACATTCCCCTACTATTTTTTAAGTACTTCAGCGGATGTTTATTTTAGAATTTCTTCCAACTGTCATGTATCAAAGACAGCTTGGCAGCTGTTTTAGGATGGGTCCATAAACTTCCCCCACCACTGCTATAAATTGGTGCTGAATGCTTGGGAGAACTGACACCACTTGGATATTTCTCTGTGCTGCCAATACTGCTTTAACATGTCTTGATTTAATGACAGCCCAGTATGGGTATTGCAAGTTGCCTTTCTTTTTCTTGGCACCAGAACATCTCATCCTAAGCCACCCTAAAGACATTCTTTGATGCAGGATGACAAGGTCTCCCTTGTTACACACACACATGCTGTCCTGAATCCATCCCTAAAAGTCTGGTAGGACTCATGTCAATCACTTGTTCCACAGCTTGCTCCTCCTCCCCAGCAGAGAAAACTCTTCTCTCCCTACAGTAGTTTAGTGCCTGAATTTACAAAAGATACATCATGCATCTGCATGAAATCAAATCTTAGAGAAATACTATATATAATACCAGAAGAGACAAATTTTGCAAAAGAAAAAGCTAGAAGAATCTGGAACAATGGCTGAAAATAGCACAGTGACTTTATTACATAGTGGCATAATTCAAAACGTTGGTCTGGTAGGTTGGAGTGGCAACATAAAGCACACTATATGCTCTTTAAGACTGAAGTTTGAAAATTACCTTTAAAAGTGTGTAACTTAAAAAATATATGTGCCAAAGAATGTATTCTTTGTACCAGAAACTCTCCCTTAAACTCTTGTATAGGTTCCATGCCAATTCTGGTAATCTTTAACAAAAAAGCTTACAGAATAGCGTTGGCACGAAGAGGATTAGAAGGTAGCCAACTGGTGGCAAAACACGATCACAGGACACAGATAATCTGATGAGAAGACAAGACTAACAGCAATGCATATAAACTTTTTTCCTGCACTGGTAAGACAAACAGCTGCTAAATAACATTTAAGAAAAATATGACGGCAACCTAACCAAAAATGCCGATTTCGGGTTTTCTGCCTTTTAAATAAAGAAAAATTCAGTACACAGAATAACAGTTGCAAGCGCTCCAGGGTCAACAATGATTTATTTTATTTTAAACACGTGTACAGCCTTTCCGTTCTCTCCATTTTTACAAGGTGTGTCTAAGTTCATAATCCTGGCCCAGCTCAACAGCTCAGAACACAGAAACTCGACATTGTGAGTGTGCACCCAGTGCAATAGCACAGCTCTGGCCAGCAGGGAAATCTGACACATAAAATGCTGAGTATTTGACATACCAGATTAATTTGCTGAGAAAGTAACTCCCATCCAAAAAGCCACAGCAACAGATAACCTCTGTTATCTAGTCTGCCCTGTGGCAATAGGATGGTTTACAATAGCCAATTTAGACTGTTTTCCAGCATGCCTTCTTTTAATTGCAATTATAATACTAGATCTCAGTTGTTACAGCAAAATTCAATAAAAATTGTGGGCTATTAGGTCCTTAAAACCAAATATCAATAAGAATTAAGAAGTATTATTTTAGCCATTCCTATGATAGCCAAGGATAATTCTGATAGCTGATGTTGCCCTGTTATCACAAAGGCACAGGCTCCTGGCATCCCTTATGAAATTCTGCATTTTACTGTAAGTTGCCCTGTGCTTTAATCAGTACTTAGTCTGGTCTTTTACTGTACCTAACATATGTATTAGAGGAAATAGTTTTAAAGCTATAAATAAGCGTACCCCTAGTAGCTGCACACCTCACACTCATCTCTCATTGTAATATTACATCTGACCATTTGTATTTAGCAGGACCACAACTATTCCCAGGACTAAGCCCCAGATAAAGTTCCTTCCTTTCTTTAGCTTTAAGCCAAGAAAGAAATTACAGTATTCAAGAAATTAAAGTTTCATGCCTTAACTTTGCAAACAATCCAAATCAGAAGCCTGTTTCTCCTCTTTTTCAAATCTCTCTTCTAAAACACAACCAAAACATTGGGGAAAGAGAGGTGGAAAGGGGGCTTTAGAACATTTTCAGGTAAAGCAAAAGAAACTACTTTTACTATCTCATGCCAGTACACAAAATTTAAGATTAAATACAGGAAACAGAAGTTGTTAAATCTGAAATTAAAAAGTTGTATTAACAATAGAACGGAATAGTTTCACTGGAAGGGAACTACAGTTATCGTCTGGTCCAGCTGCATAATCACTGTGTACAATTCACAAATGAACTTCTGGTTCTTTGGGGTTTGTTTTCTTTCATTTCTGTAGTGAACTGTCCTGCCGTATCACACCTGGGAATTATCTCCAACAAAATACCCTTAAGAATGTGAAACATTCCTTATAGCTCAAATATCTACATATAAACACTACATTCACAGTTGGGACTGAGTAATTTCAGACCACTTCTCATTGATTAAAACATCTTATAGTGAGATCATACGTAATCCTATTTCTCAGCATGAGATTTCAATATCATCATAGCTGAAAAATGATTGACCTGAAAGACATGGTGTACTTCAAGAAAAGCATTCTGTTGGCTAAATCGGCAGCCAATATCTATCAAGCACAGCCTAGGGAAACGTTCTCCCAAATTAATGATTTATTTGAAAAATCTGTGATAAGTAATCTTATTCAAGTTGCTAGAAAATCACATTATTATCAGTAAAGTATGTATCTGTCAACTCTCTATATTGCCTTTTATGCTGATTCTTCTCAAGAAGGCCACTATCAGGAACTTCAACAATATCAAAATCTTCTAAGAGCAAAAATTCATCTAAAAGGAAAAAGGATTCATACTCTTATTTTAAATTATGTTTTTTTCTGCAATATCCAAAAAATAGGAACCTCAACCTATCCGATAAACAGAGATGGCTCAGTTCTTACCTGAACAAAGTTAATGACATTCTCCTCCTTACATTTAAGAGCTATAATTGAATCTTAAAACAAATAGCAATAGCCTAATATTTGAACTATAAATCAGATATAACTGGAAGAAGCAACTGGCCTTGGGACTAAATATCCCAGCAGAAGAAAAGTTCTCTATTTCCAGTTTTATAAAAAAAAGGTTTATAATTCCCAAAGGCATACTGTAAGCTCCATCAAGAA
Organism: Limosa lapponica baueri; assembly: GCA_002844005.1. NCBI lineage: Eukaryota > Metazoa > Chordata > Aves > Charadriiformes > Scolopacidae > Limosa > Limosa lapponica. The sequence goes on from KZ505810.1 coordinate 47,201, forward strand.
GATACCATGGGAATTTAAAAAAAAAAAAA